>CAIGRQ010049719.1:0-18953 GCA_903798375.1 Fraxinus sp. D2006-0159
TCTCACATTCAACAAAAAAACAGTGAAAAGGGGTTTGGGTTTAGTTAAGTAGACGCTTGAATCATTGATAATCATACCCTTGATTGTTGTGGTCTTGTGAAACATATATTATGAGGTAACATAATTAGTCTTTTTGCTGTCTTGCTTCTTTGTCTTCATGTCGAATGTCTTTTACCAATCCTAGGTGGCCAAGCAATAAAATTGTTTCTGCGAACCGAAATAAATTTGTTAATATTGAAGAGAAGAAAATATTCTTGATAGTTCATTTGTTCTCTCTCTATTTTCGATGTAAAGAGTGCTTGGTATATGAATTATTATAGCATTTTTTTAAAATGGCGATTGATCGGACTTTTTCTTCTCGACGGTAAAGCTTATCTTGTGAACATATTTTCTTTATTCATTTTTTTCTCTTATACTAAAAAAAATGTAAAGTTTATATAACCAAAATATGCTGCACTTAATAATTCAGGTGCACCTGTAATCATTATAACGAAGTGAAGAGAAATATCTATATAAAAAAAAAAAATGTATGCAATTTTATTTAACTTTTTGCAACTATATAAAATTATATAAAAATAGTACTATTTAAACTTTGTGAAGGTTGATCCAAGTAGAGATAATAAAAAGAATTGTTTTCTAGAGATATGCATCCACTCACATGTGTTAGAGGACCGGGGTGGGGTGGGGAGGGGGGTGCAAACTACATCAAAATTGTCAATAATAACTAGATTGGAGTACATGAAAATAGTAGGAAATGTCCAAGACTCTTAAAAATTAAGAGCTTGTTTGGAAGAGATTTTTTCGACTAAAAAAGATTTATTATTTTTTTTTTTTTAAAAAAATGTGCTTAAAAAGTATTGTTGGAAATGATTTTCGGGGGAAAAAAAAGTGATTCTCAAAATGCTCTACATGTTATTGTGGAACAACCCATTGTGAACTTTGGGACTTTGCAATTTAGTCCTATATCTTCATCCAAAGGAAATTAAGGGGGAAGAAGAATTTTTTTTTTTTTTATTTTTTTTCGAACTATGTTATTAAATAACAAGTCTAAACCTAACCTAAGTTCCACATCCTCTCGTTCGGTTATTCAACTATTAATTAATTTCGTACTTCTAGATAAGTTCTAGTTTTGAGTGAATGCAGAGATAAACCTTCATCATCAAAAAGAAAGAGATATCGTTTACTTTAAAAGTGTGTTGAATGACAAAGTAATTCAAAAGACAAACTATTGTTCACATCTTCCCTCCTTCACAACTCACAAGTGACATGAAATTAAACTTCAAATTTCTCAACAAAATCAAGGCTCATATTTGCAAACTATAAGAAACTAAACAAAATAATAGTTTAAAAAGGGCGTTCGAAGGGAATAACTTGCTCGATTAAAACTATCATTAAAATTTATATTAGATATACATCAAGAAAGACTATCTTATGCCGTGACCATACACAATTCAATGTCACTAATTTGCAGAGAGTGGAATTATATTCTTTCCTAGCTAGCTACATTGGTTTGTTCTACTTGCATGTTTGTGGTGATAGTAAAATTTATATTTCAATGTGAAACAAGATTTGAATAATTACGAGAAGACTAGAAACTAGTTCACATGGGTGAACCTTAGTTTTGTACACTTCTAAAGAGCTAGTATTTGGATTTTCAAAATTAACTATAAGCTTACAAGTCAAAATTTGACTTAGAGATGTACGGCGCAATTAGAATTATTCATGGAGACTTTATTAATTCTTAGACGGCACTTTACGAATTAAGTTTTGTACTATGAGTAGCAATTTAAAGATTGGCTCGTTTGTCACATCCAACGTGAAAACTTATCTATTTAGGTAAAATCAATAGACGCGGAGTAGTTAGGATCGTTACAATCTATCACACTTGGAAAAGCCCGTGATAGAGCCACGAAATAAGATATATATTTTTCAATAACTTTTCATATTCTTAGTCTATAAAAGAGGAATAGAACTTAATAATTAATTCAATCCATGCCCTAAATATTGATTGTCACGGTCCATTAATTGTTTAGGAAGTTAGGTCGAATTGCATAAATTCATACTTCTTTTATGAAAAATTAATAAATTCAATGTGAAGGAGCTTAAAAAGAGGTCCATCCCTTTTAGGTCCTAATCAACGGGTACAAACTACTTTAATTAATTGTTTCTTAAGATTCCAAGGTCCCCATTCTTCAACCATCATTTTTGCAAAGCTTATCACCTAACCTAACGACTAATATTTATGTCGCGGCTCATGTTCAACAAATAGTATTAGATAATACTAAACAGTCTAATAAATAAATAATTTGATCGATCATCTCATATAATTGCTATACCTAGTATTTGTGACTCATCGATTTTTCAGTGTTCGATTTGAAAAAAAGATCGATCTCATTGTATAAGCATAGAAAGAAATGATTGAAACTCTCCCTCATTGAGACGACCATATATTAAACTTCTTTTACTTTCGTCGTGTCGTTCATTACTATCTGATCTTTCCTACTAAACTACGCCGTAGTAATAATTTATTTGATGATAATTGAACAATATAAAGTAACAAAATGAAGTTAAAATTTTGGTTTGTACGTGTAATGTGTTTAATTCTACGTATTAAACATGACATGGAATTATATATATGATACGTACTCGAAATAAGTAAATATAAATAATACGGTGGACAAAATGTTAAGCTTTGTCAATTGGCAATTATATCTAATCCACCCATCGTTAGAGCAATTCATTATTAGTTCCACCATTCTCTCTATTTTCTATGTTAGGTGGAGTTCAATTTTATATTAAATAAAAATTAAAAAGGTTTTACACTTGGCATAATACCATTGGAGCGTGGATGTCACGAATGAGAAAGAGGATTTGCTTAATATTATTTAATTAAGAATAATCATGAGAGGATAGAATAAAGTATTCATCTTCAATTGATTTCATAATTAAGGCTTGGCTTAGAATATTATTTATCTCTACAAAATAATGAATAGTAACACGCACACAATTTGCAATGATATACTCAATTCATGCATAATGCCACGAGACCTAACTCGAAAAAGTGAAATTTGGATGTCAATCGAGTGGATTTTCCACGATAATTAGGAGTATTAGTCCAGATATACTTTATCTATACATAATATTGCGAAAGCTAATGAGTAGAGTTTGATAAAATTGAAGGTCGACTTTGTCTCTCTACAAATTTATCTAAAACATTTCTCACCCCGACTCTTTTACTCATGGAGGTTAGAGGCCCACCGATATACCAAACGACCCACCACCAAAAATACCTTTACTATGGTTTTCTTTTTTTACTATTACCTAATATCAAGAATAAACTTAACAAAAACATTTGAATGGCAATCAAGATGATTTCACAATGACATTAGTTGCATAGTTTGATTGTTTACCAAATTGTTTGTCTAAAAGACTAAAACAACAATGTATTTTACCTCTTCAACAAAACTTTCAATAGAAATATACTTTATGTAAACTTACAAAGTAAGACAAATTTTCGGGTTTAAAAATTGCAGAAGTTTTCATCCTATCAACAACACGAATGGCTATTGCAACTACTATTCACGCGTCATTTCACTTCACCTATGGATTATAGGCTCTATAATTAAGTAACAAGACTACTATCTATTTATCAAACGACAAGATCACAAGATACATCACAAATTTTAACCAGTTATTAAATGATGTCCAACTTCAAAATGAAAGCTTATCACCTCAATTAGTTAGAGGCATGCTCTTAGAGCATTATACAACTAGTTGGTCCAACATGATCATAAGCGAAGACAAGCAATTGTGTTGATAGGATGGTAAAATGAACCAACTCACATATCCTCATCGGAACGATAGAAGAAAGAAAGAGAATGGTGATTCCTTTCATCCATGGGACATCATTGTAGAACAATGTTGATGACCAACCAAAACACCATCCTCGAAGTTGATTTAAAGCCTAATCTTCTCATCAAACCCGTCTTATCGTATTAACATTATCCAATTAAACACAACACTTGAAATACATATAAATAATCATTATAATGTCAACAATACGTCCGATGAAATAATGAATTAGTCTAGTCCAATCTAGCAAGCTAATCGCAAAGTCTCCGAGAAACTACTTTTAATTGGAGACATTGGGAATGCAATGATGCTCTATGTCAGTTGTGAGTTAGAACTACCTAACCAAAACGGGTCATGAGGTACCAAAAGGTTAACCACCTCCAAATTGACTGTTCAATCCTGATAGGCTGCCTAATCCCATTCCCATAAATGTTCAGTGAAGTATTTTTCAAGTAGGGGAGGGAAAAAATACATTTTATAGTATATAGTATATACTTTATTATTTTTTTCCAAAATTTTGAAAATGTTGCATGGTAGTTGTCACTTCTCGTCTCTCTTTCTCTCGAGATTCTTCTTAGTATATATGCAATATGTAGCCCCTGTTTTGTGAGAATCGACGCAAAGTCAACAATTAATTTTAATCATATTTTCATCGAATTCACAATTTCTTAGCCATATATTTCATTAACTTATTTTCAAATATACTTAAAATCTAATTTTAGTCATCTTCAAACATGAGCTTAATTTTTTTAGGGTCCGTTTGATTTGACGAAATTTTTCATGGAAGTAGGAAAACCTACTTCTACTTTTTGACTGTTTGATAGGCTAAATTTTCCACGAAAAATGTTTTCCTCCCTTTTTCTAGGTACAACTCTTTGATGTACAAATGATGGAAAATGTTTTTTCACCTAATAGGTGGGAAAACATTTTCCACCATTTTTTATTTTTTTTTAGCAATGGCAACCAATTCTATCAACCATTGTAAAAAGAATTTTCATTTTTGTTGACAATTTCTATGCAAACAAAGTCAAACGAATATGATAATTTTTTTTAATTGTTAAATTTTTTTTTTTTACTTTTTGATAATTGGAACAAATTCTAGACGTATTGGTAGAAAAATTATCACTTTAATGGACAATTTTTATAAAAAATGNTTTTTTTTTACTTTTTGATAATTGGAACAAATTCTAGACGTATTGGTAGAAAAATTATCACTTTAATGGACAATTTTTATAAAAAATGAAGTCAAACGGACACCAAACTTTCAACATTTTCCAGGTAGGAAATTATACCAATCAAACACAATTAATTACAATTCCCAATAAAACAAATTCAAGGCAATTCAATTCGCAGTAAAATATTTTCTTTCCATCTATTTTTCACATTTGCAATCAAACGGATCCTTAGTGTTTTTATACTGGCTTACAAGTACACGTGCTGACTTTTTTGGCTCAAAATATTAAATTGTGGATATAATTTTATTTATTTTTAAAAAACAACTTTTAAAACATAAACAATTAAATAATAAAAAAGTTCGTCTAGTCGCCTAAGACGACAAAAGCTGCAACCGCATGAGAAGTTGAGATAACATAGGCAGTGGCATTTCCGTAAATCACAGAACATAGAAGGCGGAATCTGAATAGTAGCATATATATGCAATATGTAGCCCCTGTTTTGTGAAAATCGACTCAAAGTCAACAATTAATTTTAATCATATTTTTATTGAATTCACAATTTGTTAGCCATTCATTTCATTAACTTATATTAAAATATACTTAAAATCTAATTTTAGTCATATTCAAACATGAGCTTAATTTTTTTAGTGTTTTTACACTAGCTTACAAGTACACGTGCTGACTTTTTTGGCTCAAAATATTAAATTGTGGATATAATTTTATTTATTTTTAAAAAACAACTTTTAAACATAAACAATTAAATAATAAAAAAGTTCGCCTAGTCGCCTAAGACGACAAAAGCTGCAACCGCATGAGAAGTTGAGATAACATAGGCAGTGGCATTTCCGTAAATCACAGAACATAGAAGGCGGAATCTGAATAGTAGCCAACCCGAAAAACCGGGCCCGCCAAAACGGGTTTCATCCAATCCCACTCGTACAAATCCACGCGCCATTGAACGAATCGATAATTGCGCTGTTCAGGCTGTAAAGGGGAGCTAATGAAGGCGAGTGGGGACAGCGCGTGGTGGCCCTTTTTACTATTGAACCACGACCTTTTAACGGAATTGGCATAATGACTTTTCGAGTATTTTGACAAGCTGTTGTTGGAATGACAACATGTGAATAGGAATAACTATGGGCACTTCAATAAGGACTATTGACACTCTTGTCTGTATTAGTTCACAATATTATCCTTCTCCATCACCGTTAGCATGTACAATCATAAAACTCGAATATAATAACTGCTTATTTGAGAGAAATTATAATGAGATTATAAATTATAAGTGAACACTAATTGTGAATGTTTGATTAAGAAAGTAAATTAAGATCTTATAATTTTTTCCCAAATATGCACTAATTTTTTATTTTTTATATAAATATCACTATCTTCTGTTTCAAATTATTATAAAATAGTTGATGCATCCAAGTTTCATCAATCTGAACGAGTGAATTATGAATAAAAAAAATTTGTTTTTAGGTAAGTAAAAACTTGATTCATCATTTTTCATGTGTTTTATCTCATGTACAAATTAAGGCGTAAAAGTTGTCAACATGTCAATTTTTGAAGTAATTCGACACTTGAAAACTTGATGCACGATCAACAGTGATCAAAGTGAGTTGTGTGTGAATTAACTCAGTTTTTAGGTTAGGCATGAGGATCCTTTAGCTCGCACGTGCTAGCTAATTTGAGATTTAATTTTTTTTTGAAAAGAAAATTATAAATATGAGTTATCTCTAATGAGAGAGCTAAATATGCAAAGTAAGGGTGTGTTTGGTAATGATTTCCTTCGAATTAATATCGAAAATCCGACCGTTGGTTCCAACAAAATTTTGTCTCATTTTCTGACAAATGCAGGGTCAATAGTTCACTTGCCAAGTTTACCCTCGTTTTCATTTTCTGACCGTCGGTGAGTTTTAGTTGTTGAGGGCAATTGTGGAATTTTCGCCTGATAAGTGTCTGCCACTTACTTGCAATTCTGACATTATTAATCAGAAGAAAATGTGTAACGGTTAAATTTTTGATTAAAATTCTCCTTTTAAGCCCCACCAAACACACTCTAAATAATAAAAAACAAAAATCAATCTTAACACTTCGTTATTTATTTAACCAGGTCGCTATTTTTCTTATGGATTTATAATTATAACATGATTGATATTTCGATATTTTAGATTTCTTGCTCGTGGTTGTATCCCACGATGCAAAAGCTCGAAGCAAGTTAAAATTTTCTTTAAGAGTTCTTAAATTGTGTATGCTAGTTATGGAAAATGGTAATTAATTCTCCAACTTGCATTTTGAGGGTTGTTTTATCCTGACTTTCACTAAATAATGAAAAAGAAAATTGGAGTATTGCCAATAGTTCTTTTATTGGGTGTCAGTAGACACACTTGGAGAGAGAAAAAAAGATAAATGGATGAGGGATGAGAGATAATAGAGAGGGAAGACCGGAAGAGAGGCCGGGAAGAAGCTTTTGCTTTTCAAAAAGCATACATACACCTCTCTTTATAAATATCTATCTTTCTCTCTCTAGTCTAAATTCTTTGAAGAACATGTACCGTTTCTAACTGTAATATTCTCTGCATTGTCTTGAATTATTCTGTAAGTAGCGTTTCTTCTTCATTTGGGCTTTTTTTTTTAGTATAAAATTATCTGGGATGTCTACCATTTTTTCTCCTCTGAATATTTACGATTTCAGAATGTTTAGTTTTGCTATTGCTTTAGTTATGGGAATGGATCTTCTTTTCTTGTTTGTACTGGAGGCACCCTTCATAAATATACATTTGAGGTAATGTCTGGATATTAATAGAAACAGTAAAGTTTAGGTCCTTTTTTGTTTATATTTCAATGAAATTAGTATAATGCATGTTTAAGATTGGCAATTACTAGTATATTTCTCTCTAAATTAGATTTCTTGATTACTTATTCTGGGTTTTGAAAAGGTTTCTCCTTTTGTTTGATTATTAAACTGAGAGTATTTTTTCTGTTCTTAAATGTTAAATTCCTTTTTCAGACTGAGAAAATCATCTCCTGGAATTTTTTTCATTTTCTTTTGAGGTTTTGTAGGTAAAGAGTCACACTCTTGTACATTATTAATCTGTTAGCCTTTTTCATCTTCTTTTAGGCTCAGTTCTTCTATCCTTTTCTCCTTCAAGTACACTCGAGCTCTCAAAATCACACTTGTGGATTCCGATGTATTCTAATTCTTTCTTTTTCTTGCAGTATCAGAAATTGTGTAATTCAGTTGATAGATGTGATGAGTAACATGAATATGCATCTTAGCATTGACTAATTTATTACCATTTTGAAGTGATTATGGATTCGATCTTGAATGCATTGTTGATTTTTCTGAGAAAATGTTTTGTTTACTTTTATGAAAACAGAACATAAAACTGGACAATGACGAGGGTAAGTCCAGAGTTTGGGGATCAGGAGCAAGTAGTTCTTCCGGTGTCAACCGATGTGAGCTTTGCTTCTAATAAATTTCCGAAATACAAGTTAGGACCCGATAATGAGATCTTAGACGAGGTCAAAGAGGATTTTAAGGGTCCATTCCTGAAGGATGTGGTCGTTGAAGAAACGAGCCAGCTAACAGAGCAGCACAAACGACTTTCTGTTCGGGACCTGGCTAGCAAATTTGACAAGAATTTATCTGCTGCTGCAAAATTGTCTGAAGAGGTCTTAATGAAGCTCTATATTTGAATTTATATTGCCATTCAAGCTCTAAAATCACATATGCAGAAATCGATGTCTGTAATAGCTAATCTATTATGCACCGACATGGATATGTTCGAACACGATACATGTCGGATAAGTCGACACGCGATTTTTTAAAAAAGTACTGATACAACACGTTAATTAAATTTTAAAACTATTCATTTATATAGTATAAATTTAGTTTTATACTTGTTATTAATTTTTTATTGAATTTTTTTAAATAATAAATTATTGAGTATATTTAATAATAAATTAGAGTTATAAATATATAATATTGATGATAAAGAAAAAATGACCATGGTTGAGCATTGGGCATGGACACACTACCTTACTTGAAGTGTCGTTGCAACATAGTAACTAATTGTCAGTGTTTATGCACACATCGAATCAAGATAGTTGCTAACAAAATAGGTTTACTTGTCAAGAATTGGGATTCTATTCCCCTATTGATTCCTTTTCTCCTATCAATTCATTTTTCTTTGGAGTGACTCAATGAGTTGTTAAAGTTTTTCTGGACTAGGCTAAACTGAGGGAGGTGCCTTCGTTAGAGGGACATGTTCTTCTGAAGAAGCTCAGGGATGCATTGGAATGTTTGAAAGGACGATTGGCGGGACAAAACAAAGAAGATGTGGAAAAAGCTATTTCTATGGTTAGTATCATGTGATAAAAACCAAAGTTTTTTAAGTGATTTTGTTATATTCTTTAATGCCCTTTGTTCATAATGTGCCCAATTTCAAAATCATTTGCTACATTGAACACGTTTTACGCGTATATATTGTCTTTATTAATTGGGAAAACCCAATAATAAATTACATTTTAACTTATTTAATCCATTCGAACATCATTCAACTAAAAGAATAATTTAGCAATTTGTTTTACCTTGTTAGACATCCATTGGCTCTTTGCAACCTTTGCCAAGCAAAGATGCATTACAATTTTACTTGGTGTTTGGGTTGTTCGGTTCTGCAGGTTGAAGCTTTAGCAGTGAAATTGACTCAAAAAGAAGGAGAGCTAATTCAAGAGAAGTTTGAAGTGAAAAAGCTGGCGAACTTTCTCAAGCAGGTAATGCAGATTTATCACTCTCTTCAGTTTCCTTTCATTCTCTGCATGGACACACACATTTGTAATTTCTTTTCCCCTTGCTGCATCTGTACCCTGATCATTTGGAGACGTAGCCTGGTGGTGGTAAAATTTGTGCAGGATCTACTTATTGTTACTATTAAGAATTTGTTATAGCTTTCAAATTGAAGAAGGCTAAAGTTTATTTGAACTATATGAAGTTGCATCAGTTGCATACCTCATATTCAATTCTTTAACTGTCCCCATTTCTGTGTTAATGCTGATGGTAACTTCTCTGCATCTAACTCTTGCCCTCCCGTGTATATAATTATTTCACTTATTATCTATTTTCTCAGATTACACTTACCATGTAATTTTCTCTGTTGATTACCTAGTACACGGGGTGTCACTTTACTATGATCACGCTCGTCTTATTCTTTTTTCCCCTTTGCTACTACTCCTTTTCCTTGTGGTTTCTCAGTGTTTTTCCGGAAAACTGTACCTGCTTTCCTTTTACAGGCTTCCGAAGATGCTAAAAAATTGGTTAACCAAGAAAAGTCTTTTGCTTGTGCTGAAATTGAGAGTGCTAGAGCAGTTGTACAAAGGATTGGAGATGCCCTTGACGAACAAGAAAGAACCTCTCAAACTTCAGGGAAGCAGGTTGCAATTCGCTTTGCATCTTTATTTTCCTTAACACACTTTAAATATGTTATGCGTGTGCGCACACACTCACACTCATACCCGCACACTATCCAAGTGGATTTTTTGCAGTATAGCATCTTGTACATAATCAATGCTGAAGGATATTATCCTTCCTAGATAGGGCGTCAACATAAACTTTATTCTTTTGTTGCTCAACATCCATAGGTTCAAAGTAGGGGTGCTACATTACTCCTACATAATGCAGAAGTTAGACTGATTTTCTTGTGCTGTTAGGAAATGGAAGAACTGATCGAGGAGGTTCAAGAGGCCAGAAGAATTAAATTACTGCATCACCCCCGGAAGGTGCACCCTAGTTTGTGTTTCTATGTCTACATCTGCTTTTAGGTTCATTTGGTTATATATTTGTGCAAGCTCATTATTATCACCAGTAATTCAAGGTTTTCGAGCTTTTTTTAATTGTTGTTCTCTATTTCAAAACTCATTACTTGTGTATAATTTATAACAGGACCATACTAGCCTAGGATTTTACGATAAAATTTATCCAATTCCATGGAGATTATACTAATTGGATGCTGGTAGTCCCAAATTCAAATAGATTTAAAGTTTGTACACCAAGAACATTTGCCCCCTCTAATGAAATTACTACTTTAGACATAGTTCCTTGAGTCTTCTAAAGGGATCATTTTCAGCTGGCCGACTACGAACTATAAACTGATATGTTACTTATGTTCCTCAGATTTCTTTATGTTTTCCGCTTTGAATATTTTCAATTCTAAACATATTTTTCTCTGCAAAAATTCCAGTCTGCATTTCAGACCTTGTCCTGACCCCCTTTTCTTCCCCCTATTCAAGTATTTATCTCTTTTGTTAGGAGAAGTTTCTTTGCTTTTGCAGGTGATGGACATGGAACATGAACTTCGAGAACTAAGAATTCAAATTAGAGAAAAGTGTAAAATATCAATTGACATTCGAAAAGAGGTTTGCGATTTCACTCTTCTTTACCTTCTTTTGCAAATTAAATTAATTACTTGTGTAATATATACAGGCTTTGTAAAATGAGACAGAATGGAAAGGATTGCAGAAAAGAAAGTACATCTTCACATTTTCAAACAAGTACTTGATACATAGATCATTAATTTCCTCTATTTGAGTTCGGACTTCTTTTATAGAAAGCCGTAGTTTGAAGTTATAGGCCATTTGCCTTTGTTTCTCTACCCCATCTAAAAGTCCTCTCCCTTTTTAAATGAAGTGATCTGCTCCATGAGTTTCTCTTTTCTTGCAAGACTTATTTCCTTGTCATTTACAGTTGGCAATGAGCAAGAGAGAGGAAAACAAATCCCAATTTTATGAGCTAAGTGGCTCTGAAAGATTAGGTTCAATTTTACGAATTCAACCCTCCTCAGATGAAGGAACAGACCTTTCTAAATGTTCGATTCAATGGTATCGTCTGTCTTCTGAATGCAGCCGAAGGGAAGCTATTTTAGGTATCATTTTCCTTCTGTATAAGTTAATATTGTACACTTCTCTGCGTTTAGAAAGGAAATGTGATTGGTTCCTACTTCATCCTTTTTTTTCGATTATTTGCATCTTCATCTCCTGAAGTCTATAATCTTCTTTACCAGGTGCAAACAAATTCGTTTATGCTCCAGAGCCAATAGATGTTGGACGAGTTTTGCAAGCTGATATCATCTCAAATGGCCAAAAGGAATCAGTCACTACTAATGGTCCTATAGATAAAGGTTGGTAACTATCTAGTAAAATATATCTTGAGATCACAAAAAAAAAATTATGATTTCTTCCTTGTGCAACATTTCTCATTTGTAGCTATTGTTAATATCATGATACGAGGTTCCGTTATTACTCTTATGCTTCTTTATAAATATTTTTCATGCTGACAAAAAAACTAGCAAGTCTTACTAAGTTGTTTCCTTATTTCATACAGCTGCTGAATTAGGGAGCTACGTGGAGGCACTTTTCCGAAAGTCAAACTATGAATTCAGTGTATGTGATCTTGTTTCTTGCTAGTGCTCTCATTATGACAACTTCAATTGCCAATGACTTATCCTTATAAACTTTGAAAATCATATGCCCAAAATTTGCACAATCTGGTGAAGTTTTTGTCATCTCTGTCAGAGTTAGCACTCGTGGACTGTTGAAAATAAATCTTAGAAAAGGTTCGTCTTATTGTAATTGTATACATTTTGCTCTGCAGGTAGTTATCTCCCAGATGAATGGACGGAATTATTCATCGCATTCAGCGCACTTATTTCAAGTTGGGAAAACAAGGATGAAGCTTAGTAGAGGATGGATCACCAAGGCTAGAGAATCTTATTCCAAATCTATGCAGGTATTCCTTGTGGCAGCTCTTTTTTCCAATTCTTGATGTGTACTATGACCGAAAGAAACGTGAGTTGACACACTTTTTTTGTTCCTACATAATGTGTTATTTGAGTTTTACTCATACATTCTACATACGGTGGTTCTTGTCGAACCACTCATCTACAAGCGCTTTAGGTGTTGGCAAGAGGCATAACTGATATATTTAAAGAAAAAATTGTCTCTTCACACATCCCATCATCTGCTACATTACTGATTTCATCAAAGGCTTGATACGCGCACAGTTCTAATAAACGGATGGTGATTTAATGGATCTCTCATCATTGCTGCTGGTCTTATATTCTGAATATGTTTACAAAGACTTGTAATAGGATTATATCCTTTTTCCATACCATGAAATAGGGATCTTAGACATAGAACAATAATTTATTCTTTTTAGGTTGTAAACTTGCAATACCAAAGTCGATCAAATAGTATCTCTTGCTCTCTTAAGGGAGTTTCGCTGCCATTGATAAACAGATTGATGACTTCACTCTGTAATCACTGTCGACACATTATTATAGAATTTATCTATTGAAGATGTTTATAACTTATCCTTTATGTGGTTACAAGTGAAAAACTCATTCTCCAATTTTCCATCACCACTTCGGATCTTCCAAACAACTAATATTCTGAGACCCCCTTTTAAGAATAACATTACTAACAACGTTATACCGTCTCAGTTCTGTGGATTTAGAGGAGGTGGCAACTCTGCAGCCAAGTCCTTATTTTGGCAAGCAAGGAAAGGACAATCTTTTGTGCTAGTTTTTGAATCTGAGCGAGAACGAAATGGCGCCCTTATTCTTGCAAGGAAGTACGCCCTCGACTGCAATGTAAGTAGCCTTTATTTTTCCTATCGTTAGCCACTGTTAAGATATCTAAGCCCTTTTTAGCTTCAGATGTTCGCTATTTTCACATCAAATATAATTTTATTCTCATGAAACATCATATTTTTCGATCTTATAGCATAAACTTGTTAATGGCAGGTTTTGCTTGCTGGACCAGACGACGACGCTTTACTGTAAACTAGGCCGACTTGTGAGTTTCGTACTAATGTGAGAGTATAACGAGGTTTTCAAGTGTGATTTTTTCATTTTTTTTGTTTGGTGTTTGGAGATCTAATCAAACTTCCACTGATGATTCTTATGTGTTCTAGGCATGGTTTTTGTTTTGCCAAATCATTAGTGGTGTTACCATTTTCTTCTGATCATTTGATGGTTCTTTGCTGCTGACTTGTATTTTGTATTCCTTTTCGTTTGTGTTAATGAAAATGTCTTTTGGTAAAAGTCATTCTTTTTGCAAGGTAGAGTTGCCATCCAGTTGTAAATGTCACAAAATTTCCCGCACGTTTGGGATATCATCAGCAATGACGAGTATGTAAGACTCGTTTAGATAATGAATTGGCCAAAAAAAAAAAAAACTATTTTTCAAGTTCGTGTATTTCGATCCAAACTTGTAAGGGAGATGCTACTTGCACATAAGGAAGGGTGTAAACCCGGGTGCATCCCGAGGCGTACAAATATTATTTTCTAACTTGAAAATCTATCTTTTTCCTATAGACTTGGCTTGGGCATCGACCTGGAAAAGAGAAAGGGTCAATGGTCAAAAGGTTCGATCAAGGTCAAATCGCGATCAGGAGGTAATAAATAAATATTTATAAACATTTAAAATTTATTTTCACAACAATATATAATTAAATTTTTACACCATCAATTCAAAATAAATGCAAATATGTCAAAAGTATGTTTTTTAATATAAATTTTAAAAGTTTTTAATTTGTTAGATCACTTAAAAATTCATTTCGATTTTACTAAAAAATTTGTAAGATTAAAAAAAAAAAATGTTTGGCAATCTGTAGAAATTGAGTAATTTAATTTTGTAGTCATGCACCATGTTGCCATAAATAATATTGAAAAAGTGTGTTCTATTGAAGTTTGTCAATTCCACATTGAAAGTGTGTTTTTTTGAATTTTGTCAATCCCACATCGAAAGTTTATCAACTATGAAACTCAGAAATGATTATAAAAGAGCTCCATGGGTAACCTTTAAATTATATATTAATTTTTTTTATTTTTTTAAAAAAGGTTTTAGAAACCGGTCCAAAAATCGTGACCAGTTCTAAAAATGGCATTGCTAACAATTTTCAC
Organism: Fraxinus sp. D2006-0159; assembly: GCA_903798375.1. Taxonomy (NCBI): domain Eukaryota; kingdom Viridiplantae; phylum Streptophyta; class Magnoliopsida; order Lamiales; family Oleaceae; genus Fraxinus; species Fraxinus sp. D2006-0159. Next base: position 14,987 of record CAIGRQ010049719.1, read on the forward strand.
CAGGTGGAGGTAAAGATGTAGAGCATGTTTGGATGATTTGTAGCTTAAGAATAAGCTCCATTTAGTGGCCAAAATTGTGTCGAGTGAACACGAGTGCGATCCAAAGTTTAAAAGATAGAATAAGAAACCTAAATGGGAACTTATTTTTACCTAGAAAATTGTGGGACCCACAAATAAAAAAATGTACATTCTAGTAAAAGTACATTTGTTGGGTTCGAACCTCTTTTGGGCAATGGTGAAATTTAAAATTGAAAATGACTAAAAATATTAGGAAATGATAAAGAAACAAGTCTAATGAAGAAGAGTTTTGCTAGATGAACGGTCTCGTAAATCTGTTCAAACACTTTAATTCGATGAAGAAATTACATGGCGATCATGTATTCCACGTGTCATTGACTTATTTGGCTCTCTAGCAAGTTCACAACAATAACTATGGAGGCGTTCGTATTGTATCGAAGCATTAAAATATAGACCTTAAGGTCGGAAAGCGCAAAACTTAATCGACACCGTTGCATCTCCCACTGATCCAACGGCTATAATTTCAAAAAAAATAAGACCGTTGGCTCTGCAGCGCCTGTTGTGCAGCTTCAAATATGCGTCTATTCTCACTCTTCCAGACTTGCCTGAGCGATCCACACTCAGAGAGAGGCCAAGAAGAGGGAGATAAAGAATTATTAAGGTTTCTTCCTCGCAATGGATTCAAGGCAGATTGTTCAACAACAAAACAGAGGTATGAAATGATGATGTTTGATTTAATGAGAACTTTTAATGTCTACTTCAATTATTCAACGAATATTTTTAAGGTACCGATAATGCGATAAAGGGTTGAATCCATTTCTTGGGATTTCTTGATTATTTTTATTTATTTTTCGTGGATTTTGATATAATAAGATATTACTGTCCGCTTCTTCTATTATTCAATGAAGATTTTAGGAATACTGATATTTCGATGAAGGGATGAACTTGATTATTTTGATGTTTTTCGTTGATTTTAATATAATAAAGTATAAGACATTAATGTCTACTTCTTCTATTATTCAATAAAGAAGATATTGGGAAAGAATGTATTTTAAATAGTAATATGATGAGAAATGTGTGATTGAAAAAGAATGAAAAGTTAGTGATGTGAAGGAAAATATTATTTTATTGAAGAATGTGTAGTTGAAAATGAGTAGAAGAACAAGAATGAGAATGAGAATGAGAATCAAATATGGGCTAAATTTAAAATGTTATGATTTGGTAATTTCCTTGATTAAATTTTGATTTTAGTTTCAGGTTATGAACGTATTTTCGGTTTTGGATGTTGATGTCTCGTTATTTTGATCATACCTTTCAACAAAATGTGAATAATAACGTTGAAATTTAATAATTATTAGTCTTCTTCATGAGATCCTCTTGTACATTTATGCACCAATGGTTTCTTCATTGGTTATTACTTCAAATTATATGAAATTTGAAGCTTTGAAATGATTCTTATCATTTTTTTAAACAAGTCTAATCTTGTTCTTGCTTCCTGATGAGAGGGTTTGGTTTGGTTTGGAATTTACAGAGGTAGTAGCAGTCCCTGGGGGTGTCAAGAAGCAGAACAACATGGAGGCAGAAAGGAAAAATCGACGAGCACTTGGCGACATTGGGAATCAGGCTACGATTCCCAATATTGATGGCAAGCCACTACCTCAAATCTGTCGCCCAGTTACAAGGTTCAAAACCTCTCTTTCATTTTCATTTGTAGTTTCATTTAAAGAAAAATCGTAGTTATATTGTATCACACTATTTCAGGAGTTTTTGTGCACAATTGCTGGCAAATGCACAAGCTGCAGCAGCTGAAAACAACAAGGTTTTCACGTTTAGAAATCATGTCCTTGCTTTTATTATTCATATTTGGAGTCCACTAATTGTATCTTTGAATTACAGAAGAATTCCATTGCAGTCAATGCAAATGGAGGCATTGTAGTAGATGGAGCAATGCCAAAACCAGTGGTGAAAAAACCAGGCCAGAGAAAAGCTATTACGAAACCAAAACCAAAACCCGAGGAGGTAATCGATATTAGTTCCGATACGGAAGGAGTTAAGAAGGAGAAGCCTGTAGTAAGCAAGGAAAAGAATGAACAACATTCACTGAAGAAGAAAGCTCCAACTCTTACATCAACTCTCACTGCTAGAAGCAAGGTCGATTTTCGATTTGTCAATTATTTAAGAATTGGTGCTTCCTTTTTTTTGACTTCGGTCTGATCTCTAATAGCTGATTTCATTTTTACAGGCTGCTTGTGCGCAGATAGTTGATATTGATGCAGCAGATGTGAATAATGATTTGGCTGTTGTGGAATATGTCGAAGAAATATACGAGTTCTATAAGCTAGTTGAGGTATAATAAAGCACCCCTCCCCCCGACTCTCCATGGTTGAATTTCATTTAGTTGCAATCGTAATAAATGCCGTGCTTTGCAGAATGAAAGTCGGGCTCATGACTACATGGATTCACAACCTGAGATAAACGAGAAGATGAGAGCAATTTTGGTTGATTGGTTGATTCAAGTCCACCACAAATTCGAGCTTTCGCCAGAGACTCTCTACTTGACTATCAACATTGTTGATCGCTATCTCGCTGTAAAGACAACATCAAGGAGGGAACTTCAGTTGTTAGGCATAAGCTCGATGCTTATTGCCTCTAAATACGAAGAAATTTGGGCCCCTGAGGTGGTTTACTAAAGTTCCTTCGACCGTACACTAATCTTCTCTGTGAACATTTGAAACTAAAGACTATACTTTTGCAGGTCAATGACTTAGTGTGCATATCAGACAGAGCCTACACCAATGAACAGGTCTTGCGTATGGAGAAACGCATACTCGGAGAATTGGAGTGGAACTTAACAGTACCCACGCCGTATATGTTCCTTATACGGTTCATAAAAGCTTCTTTACCTGATTCTTGTGCAAGTATATCTCGACTCGGCTATGAACCATATAAGGTGGAGAACATGGTCTATTTTCTAGCCGAGCTTGGAATGATGAATTATGCCACTGTTATGCATTGTCCATCCAAGATTGCTGCCTCGGCAGTCTATGCTGCAAGATGCACCCTAAATAAGGTGCCTGTATGGACCGAGACTCTTAAAATCCACACAGGTTTCTCGGAGCCACAACTTATGTATGTTCATTTTCTTGCTTATTTTCAATTCTAATTATCATCTATCTTTAAGTTGTGAGTAGATAATAATAATAATATGTATTCGTATCAATTTTTCGAGCAGGGAGTGCGCTAAGCTACTGGTTAGCTTCCATTCGATGGCTGCAGATCACAAACTGAAGGTGATCTACAAGAAATACTCGAGTCCTAAGAGAGGGGCTGTCGCGTTGCTGCCACCAGCCCAGTCTCTATTGGCTGCATCGAAAAGTTCTTAGGGCGTTCGAAACTTTTATTCAATGTTTCTTTCTCTCGTTGATACTAACATTTTCTCAGAATTTTCAAAGTTAAAATTGTTACAAAATACTTGTTGATGATATTTGCAACTTAGAATACATGTTTCTCCTGTAATTCACCTATGTCGTTGCTTCGTCTCTTGACTTCAACCGCGAATGGTAGCACGCATTTGTCTTACATTTCCGCCTTTCATCTCAATTCTCTCGAAGTTTCTGGGAAAAGTTTCAATTCAAACGTGAGATAAGGGATATATATGTGATACATAGTATTGAATAGTACATAGTAGCGAATAATATTTCGACTTATATCTTAGTGCATTTTGATATAATATGGAGGCAGAAAGGAAAAATTGAAAAATTAGCCGTTACTGTTGACTTTTATAAGACGAGGGGAACCCAATAACGGCTATATTTTCAATTTTAATTGAAACCGAACACGCCCTTATTTGAGAATAATGAGTTATGGAATTGTATTTTTTATAGAATGTGTGGTCAAAAAGTAAAGAGATTTTATTGATTTTATATGTAGAATATTTTATTATGTAAAT
>CAIGRQ010049756.1:0-10237 GCA_903798375.1 Fraxinus sp. D2006-0159
AAAATCAATTTAAGATAATATCAAATCAAGATAATATTGATTTAATATTATCTTCAATAGTTGTCGTGAAAAGCTGCTCGAGAATCTAGTTCCAGCTTTCTTGTTTATATCTGTTGTCACCAAACTTATCGAAATAACTTCTCATTGAGGTATTGTTTCATCGAGATTCAATCATATATCCCTTAATTTGGTTTCTAAGCATTACTGAGATTATTATACTTACTGCGAAGTTCCATTCTCAATTAGATTCATTCACAATGTCTACGAAGAAGAAATAAATATATTACAGAAAGCCCATGTGAATACAACTTATAAAGCATTGGAATACTTGTATTGGAGTATATTAGTATTGTTTTAAAGCATGTCGAATATACTTTTTCTTGTTTCCACTTTTGTGTGTGCAATTGTTTGACAGAAAAACTTAAAACAGAACATCCACAACATAGGTTAGACGTTGTTCTTTCGAGCTACAGAAAAAGTGGAAAAGTGTTAGTAAGGCCTTGCCAGAAAGTAGTGTTGGGTAGTCGTCGTTTTTTTGGCAATTCGGCTTTCAATGGCTCTTATGTGCGAGAATTGGCCTATTGAGTAATAAGAAACGAGCTACTCAGCGCAGAAATGTGGCATCTGGTAGAGGTATTCCTTCTAGAAATGACTTGAATAAAACAAGTGATCTCTCTGGCTTTGAGAAAGGAGCTTCATGAGAAGCCCCTCTGATGGTGGCAAATGACAGAATATTACCATAAACTTGAGTCCATCCACCAACCTGTACTCATTAGAATATGCAAATCAAATACAGGTTCATATATACAGCTGAAGATTGCATGTAGATTAATACTGATACGAAAACTCAAAAGAATTTACCTGCTTGCCTTCGAACCAAACTCTATATGGTACAGTTGTGTTCAGTCCAAGTTCTTTAGCCAGTGCATGAACCAAGGTTCGGCTTCCAGTCAACGGAATAACAGAATCTTGATCCCCACTGTTTGCAAGATTTTACAATTGCTTTGATATCAACAAGAACTATGAAACTTACTGTTGAAGTTGATGAAATCACAAAATGTGAGTGTGGACGGGTAATTATGTTTATACCTGTAGATTAATACTGGGATTCCTTCCTTAACTAGGGATCCAACTATAGAGATTGTAGGATTCTCTAAGTTGAGCATATCATAGTCCAAAATGCTGCAATACAAGAAAAATGTTCGGCTCATCAAAGTTCGTTAAAACAAACTACACAATAGACAAGATTTTAATTTCATTTAATCATTAGTACTACCAGTCAATATTGCCAAAAAAAGTAGATACTTGGAGAGTATGTAGATGACTATGAAATTCAGTTGTTTTAATGAATATGCTTTCTTAATTATCTTCAACTGTACTTGGAGAGAAGCATTGCATTTGCAGGATTAAGGAAGAGGAAATATTACTTGCTGCAAACATCCCATCTGCGGACTCCAACAAGCCTAGCATGGAGAGCTTTCTGTACATCTTTTCTGTTCAAATAATTTATAATCTCGTCTTCAACACATACATCTATCCTCTCAGCATTTTTCTGGCGATTACAAGAAATTAGAATAATAAATTTCAACGAACTGATTTAAGAAATAAAGCATGTGAAGTAATTTGGTCGAACAACTTACTTGGGGAGCAATAAATTTGGATTGGGAAAGCACAGACGGGATGCAGACATCCAAAGTAACATCATATTTGTCTACGAAACTACTAGTTTCTCTGTTCACTTGGCTCATGGCCCTTGAACAAACAGGTGAAACATTATCTCTGTAGAATTCTCTAACGTATTGAGAATAATTACACTTGGAAGTGAACATATTGTAGGTTGAATCTGATATCAACCCATGAGACCAGAAGTACTCAGCCCTTGAATTTAAATCAGTGGCAAAATCTAGAAGTGGATTGCCCAGCTGCAAAAGATTAACACACTTCATCAAAAACAATAACAACTGAGTAAACTCTTGAGCCCCCACCAACAACCCTTAAGCTTCTACTATCTATCTGTTTCTCTAGTTGATAGAACCCTAACATGTCGAAGATCAAAATTGAATAAAAGTGTCTTATCTCTGACAACTTAAGCATAAGGGGTTTAACATGGTATGCTACCGTCTATTTATGAAAATTGTGCACGAGTAAGTGTTTTACTTGAGCTGAAAGTGCTTAATAATTTGTGCACCTGTCTTTCTAACCCGAAGAAAGGGAAGGCAAATCCTAAAATAGCAAAAAACACCACCAATGAATACTTACTGCTATTCCTTTTAGATTGAACACCTTTTTCTTTTTATTGAACTTGATCATTAGCTTGGCAAGTTGAGGTACATAGTGACCTGGAGTTCATAAAACAAAATGAATCGAAACAAAACTCACAAGCATTTAATACTGTCATACAAAGGTATAATAATGTTAAGGTTGTAGACGAAGATACCAGCGTAACTTTCCCCAGTTAGAAACAAGGGACTATGAGCATACTGGGGAAATTTGAGGAACCACCGTCGCAAGAAAAAGATATTATCCCTGGCTTAGAAATCAAATGGAAATCCAGCGTTAGGAAGAAGGGACTGAACAAAATTTAATTGGAGTCTCGAGATTGCCGAAAATGATATAAGATTATGAACCAACTTGTCTAAAAGTTTAGAACTGTAATGTGTAGTATGGATTTTTGTCTTCATCGAGGGACTAGCACATGCACACTTTTCATAAACTCGTGACAATTTCAACATGAAATCAAGACTTTCTTAGCGCTGTTAACCTTTTAGATGACTTAAGAAACTCAAAAATTTACAGAGTGCTTTGCTGCATACTATTGGATCATATGGTATAACTATAAGTTGTTGTATACAAGATAAATATATGTTATTTATATTTTCATGCAAGGAGAGGCCTAATCGAACAGCAAAAACTGGCATTATAAATCAGAGATACATACCGGTGATCTCATCATTCACAGTCCCATAGTCTGAGGTGTTAGTTGAATAAGAGAACCCAACTCCTATCGGTGTATCCAAATACAACATATTTGCTTCTGCAACATAATACCAGATTAAAAGATCATCGAATTTCTGCTAAATTTCTCAGACCACCTTATACATGTACAGAACTGTTCTTACCTCTGTTCCAGCTATACTCATTTCGATCAAGAACATGCCCATTTGGTTTTAAAGGTCCATTTTCAGAAAATGCCCCAACTCCAATAGAGGAGCAGCCAGGTCCTACAACAAAAAAATATGATACCCTTATGGTGAATTTTTAAGGTGGACGTACTCGACAGCATTAATTATGTGCAGTAATACTTAGCAAACATGCCCATAAATCTAATGAAGCAAGTGAAATGTGCATACCTCCATTCAACCATAAGACCAGAGGCTTTGAAGAAGGATCATTTTCTGCCTCAACAAAATAGTAAAATAGGGCTCTTTGTTTTCTGTCATCAACGGTAACATATCCTGAAAATTGTTGAAATTGCAATGTGGGTTGTCCAGGCAACTTAGTAATCTTGTCAGGATGAGACAACATAGACTCAACCTCAGCAAAACAACCTAAAAGTAGGAACAACATAACCATATCCATTGCCTTCGCTTTTGATATTCTTAAAACCATGAAGTAAGGGAGTGAAGAACTGGTAAACATGGAGACAGCAGAACGTATGTATTGTGTATATATATATTGTTATCATGTAGAAGGCATGGAGTGGTGGACATACGAGTGGGGTCCTAAACAAATAGCGATATAGCATGCTTTTCTTTGGGTGCCCATATTATTGTCTAACTTCTAAAAATGAACAAGTTAATGCTTAACATTTTACATAGTTTCACAATCAGTCTAATAAAAACATCTAAATCTCTGTTAAGCCCTCACCTGCATATCCAAGAGTAGTGCTTACGAATTCAAAATGATAAGACAGTTCAACAAAGGGAAAAAAAAGAAAAAAGTTCTCGTTGCCAGCAATTGATTGTACAAATCTAAGAAAAAGTTGAGGACCAACTTGCTACTCGAGTAGTGATCACGATGCAATATTTCCTTTTTCCAATGTCTGATAATGATATAGAGTGTCTTCTTTGCTTGCAGGACAGTAGAGGTGATGGGAGTAGACCATAAAGTGGTGTGAGAGACTTGTGTCAATATCTGGCTAAGCTATGAATAAATTGAAATTACTAACATTTTTTTTAACATTTAAAATAACTGTTTATTAATTTATTCAAACTATTAAATGTTAGTTTTAACATTTGATTATACTTAAAATAAGTTTAAATGAAATGATGAAAAAATATTTTATAATATCTTTTTTCAGTTCCATGTCTTTCTATTATCTTTTTATCTAAATCTACAAGTTATAATAGTTACTGATTATTCAAATATATATTTATAGCCTGTTTGGTACGGCTTAAAATTCAATTAAAATTGAAAATATGGCCGTTATTAGGTCCTACCCGTCTAATAAAAGTCAACAATAACGACTATATTTTCAATTTTAATCTGATTTTAATCTCTACCAAACATTCTCTTAGAACGTATTATTTCTTATAAGTAAAATATAAATCTCTTTTTTAAAAACCCTTTTAAATTGAAGCCAAATAGGACCATGTTATGTCAATGACTTTTGAGATTTTGCATATTCAAGGTAAGCTATGTTCCTCCAGAAAGCGACTTTACTTAAAAAAGTATTGTCTTTCACATCTCATGAAATTTGTGAAGACAACTATTCTGCCTCCAAAGAAAAGCTCCTAAATTCATATAAACAAAATCTTATGACACTATCGTATGATTCTTCTTAAACTTTGTACTTTATTAGGGTGTGTTTGGGTCAGATTTTAATTTAAGTCAAAATCAAACAATCAATATCAACCACATCTTTCATGGGTTCCATATTTTTTCAACCACACATTTCAAAAACTTCTATCACAATTCACTTAAAATTTGATTTTAATTTACACCAAACACCCTCTTAATAACGGTACTTTGGTAACTATAATCACCAATAAGTCCCACATGAGACTAAGAAACATCGCCACTGTCCACCTTTCTGCTCAAGAATCCCAGCCAATAACAAGTCCACTCTAGATTATAAGTTAAGATGTACCCAGGAAATTGTTCTAATGTGACTGATAAGGTGGACGAAAGAGGCTACTAAATGATGGTGCACTGACAAAATTCAGATAAAAAAATAAAAAGATGGATTACAGCATACCATCACAAATCTTGTTATATGTGTACCCAAGACCTCGTGAAAAAAGGTAACTTAAAAAAAATACCAATGGGGTATCCACCATCAATTCTTTGCCTTTTCACTTTTCAAGCACACCATCATAGCGTCTAACTGGGGAAACCCCACCTTCTGAACATGCTTTACAAAAGGCACATTTTTCAGTTTCCCACTGAATAACTACCAGAGACAGACAGATACAGAAAGGCATACCTGCTCAGAGCAGTAGCGAAATTACCCTCTGTTTGTCTTCCATTAAAGCGAGTTTCTTTGGGGGAAAATAAGTGTTGGAATAAAGATTTTTTTGGAGAACATGTAGTTAAAGTTAGGAAATAGTATCGAATTTAAGTGCAAAATATTTATTGTGTGAATGTGCGATTGAAAATCAGAAGCCAAGCCGCGGGCCGCCACCTTCCCACGCTGTAAAACTCTTCATTTTAAGCCTTAACATGACTTGTAAACATAATTTTAACTCTTTTTTTCGTCGTTAAACTCATCCAGTGTAAAAAAAAAAAACCCCATTTATCATTTATTCACTTAAATTTAGGGCGTCAGCGTCAGAATTTACTAGTAGACTGGATTGTGTAGAAATGATTAGTATTAAGGAAAAATATATTCTGAGCCTGCAAGCAATGTTGATTAGTGGACATATTCATAGAAGAATACTCGAGTACGAGCTGAAAAGGCTATGAAGCCCTGAATTCCATGTTCAAGTCATTCATTCATTGTTGTGTTGAATTGTTTATTGAGAAGCATGGCATCCCATCAAGCGAAGTTTGACTAACCTTAAAAGTAACTTTAAAAGTTACGCGTGTATTTTTGTACACATGTTAAAATAATGGATTAATCTATATGTATCAAATTACTTATATAAAATTTTACACCGTCAACACGTGACGGCCCCCTATTAGTCAAACTTCGCTTGATGGGATGCCATACTTCTCAATAATCCTTCCAATAGGGGGCCGCCACGTGTTAAGGGTGTAAAACTTTATGTAAGTAATTCGGTTGGTGTAGCANCAACACGTGGCGGCCCGCTATTGGACCAGCCTTCCTTCCAATAGCGGGCCGCCACGTGTTGAGGGTGTAAAAGAATATGTAAGTAATTCGGTTGGTGTAGCATGATCCTAAAATAATTAACCTCTAAAAGGATTTCCAATCGTGATGTAAAATATATCTAAATTGTGATTTAGATCTCCTAAGTAGTCGAAAACCTTTTCGATATAGAGATGCAGAGGAAATGTAAATTGCATTTTTCGGCAAAAAATGTTAAGAAAATATATAATTTTACATACTTTTTACATTCACAAGAAGCAAAAAATGGGTTTAGATTATTTTATTGGAGCAAAATTTGAATTTAAATCCATCGAGATGTAAACGAGGATGCAAAAGTGATTTAGGAGATATCAATTTACATCCAATTTGCATGAGATGCTCTAAGCTTAGTCACACATTTACACACCCTTTAAGCTCGTGTGGTGTTGAAGTGAACAAAATCGTGAAACAAATAACAACTCATTCATCGCCATGTTTAATGTCATAACTCAACTTTATTTACGCATCTAGTGTCATGCACGAATAACCATTTTGCCAAACACAGTATTAGAAAAAACAAAATATGTATTATTAAATTGACTTGCCTCAATTCAACTAAAGAAACGTAACTTTACTCACCTTTACATAAAAAATGTCAAGTCAAGCTCGAGAAAAAAACATCATCATATGACTTCAATAATTTTTCCCCATTCAATTTGGTTTCCATGTGTTTCTTGGTAACAAGGAGAAAACTTCCTAATATGTCTCCAGAAACAAAGGAATCATGCCAGGTTGATGGTCCCATACCCATGAGAAAGGTTTAGATATCATCACCAAGAAAACTATCACAGTTGCGGATAAATATCGACACATCAGTATCCTTTTTCTCAAAAGGTATGATAGCAAGCACTCGAATCATACGGCTCTTATTAAAAAGAGACTTGCTTCATGTACAAAAGTAAAAACCACAGAAATTCAACAGAACACACACAAAGAGTGTAGGTAGATGTAGGTATTCTTAGTGCCTCTAGTGCACGCGCCTACTAATTATTGGTCCATGCCTTGAATTAAGAGAGAATGCTCTCGAGTATGTGTGAAAAGGCCATTAAGAATTGCTCTAGCGTAAACAAAAGGATTTGAGCCCTTTTTTGTGAATTCCATGCTCAAATCGGCCATCATCACCAATAGTTTTTTTTTTTTATTACTTTTTCGACCCCCTTTCATAGCATTATATTTATTTCAGTTCATTTGATTGAAAACGATGTAAAAAAATTATTTCTAGTAAAAACATTTTAGAAAGTATTAAGCTCCTCTGCGAGGCTTGTAAAAGGCTTGGCAGAGGCGGTTGGACCCTCCTCATTAAAAAAACACCCCAAAAACACCCACCCCACCCCTGTTTGTGTGTGTTTGGTGTGAACCCCTACTTGTACACCAAGCCCCTCTCTTTTAGAAATGTGACGCGTGGTGAAAGTCGAGGATGTGCTATTTAACACATGGTTAACAGATTTTTGGACAGATTCCATCCAAAGGTCGTTGTGGCTCACTGGCTTGCGTTGAATATCTATTCAAAGGTTAGGGATGGCGGCACCAAAAAGTAAAGGTTGATGGTCAATTTGTACTTTCTTACAATAATAGTCACTTAAACCCTGAGGAATTGCTCAATTGGTCAGGCATTGGGTTTGATATCCAATGGTCATCAGTTCAAGTTCCCTCAGGGCCACTGAGGTGAGTACACGGCTGTAAACTTCAGAGGTCTGTGGGATTAGTCAATGTGCACACAAACTGGTCCGAACATCTACAGTTATTAAAAAAAAAAAAAACAATAATAGTCACTCAAGTTTTTAACTGTTACGCTAATGGTCACTTTACTTGACTAAAAAAATTAACTATATGACACCGTTAATTGTCTACCTATCACCAAATCACACTATTTCTTACGCCAAATTAACAAAACTTAGAAGTTAGAAATTGATGATTAAAACGTTCAAATGAGAAATTGTAATGGCGACTTTAGTTTTGATAAGATTTTGATAGTTGACACTATGACTTTAGAACAAGGTGCGAACCTTGCTCACTGGTTGTGACTTAATAAATGCTCGATCAAAATTTAAGTTGTCACGTTGAATTTCTCTGCGGAAGCATCCAACTTATGTAGAGCACTAACGATCATGTCTCAAGATTTAATACCACGTGGATATAGGATCATTCCATATTTAAGTTCGAATGTCATTCATACTCCACGAGCCGTTGAATAGATCGAGTTATAAAGATGAGTTTCCTATTCCCTCATGACTAAGATAAGTTATCTAGTGATGACGTGAAAATTAAATAATCTAAACTATTCTCGTTCAAATTTTTTATATTACTCGACTTTTCGTGGGCAATCTGAATGCACAATTACGATGTGAATAATAGTGTGACCTTAATGAATAAATTTTCATGTTTTAATCCAAACTAATATTTCTGGTTCTACATTATAATTATATTTTTCTGTACATAAACTATTTATGCACGTAATAATTTAACAAATTTAAACAGCAAGTAAAATAAATAAATAAATAAAACACTTAAAACGTATTGGGACTTAAATGCCCGCAGAATGGACTGGCCACATAACGATCTGTTCTGGGCCTCGGCCAAGCCCAATATGGCCTAGAGGCTAGAATCAACACCTACGCGATCGCATCACCAAGTCAATGCCTCACACCTACCACAAAAACCAACTTCAAAAATCAAAATGCAAAATCAAAAAAAATAAAAAAATTTGAGATTGTGGGACAGATTTCAATTTGATTGCAATGGTAAAATTTGGATGGAAAGAAAATTAATTTTAGGGAATTGAATTGCCTAGAATTGTTTTCCAGTGAATTGTTAATTAATTGTGTTTCATTGGTATAATTTTTCACTTGAAGAGTTTTGAAATTTTAGATCTTTTGGTGTTCGTTTGACATATTCAAAAAGTGCAGTACACCCAAAATTATTATAGAAATTTAGATGAAATCTTTGATATAGTTTTAGGAACATTGATTCGTCAATATTTCACTATATCGTCAAAGTGTAAAACTGAATTTAAAAAGAATTATTACTTAGGGATTCGTGCCTAGTATATTCATTGTAAATTCAAACACTCCAACTTACATTTAACGCCGTTTGCATTTAATTTAGTTAAATCATTTTTACTCACATATTTAGCATTGTTTTAGTTATAATTTCATCACAACAAAACGTCACTTTATTCTTGTTTTGGTTAAAGTAATAAGAATTGAACTAATCAATTTTCGTGGGACGATATTTGGACTCAAAAATTTCACTTTATTACTTGTTAACAAATCGCACACTTGCAGTGATTTTAATCCGAAATATATTTTCGTAAACAATTATATCATTAATTGTATGTCTAAAATGATTTACTTCATAATATCTTTTTGGGAGATAATATTTTGAATTGATTACTCTGAAAAGCTTACTGATTATATGCATTTTGAATCACTTCGTGGCCGAGAGAAGATAATTTTCAAATCTATCAGTCAAACAAAAGCAGAAGTAGAAGCAAATTTTGAAGAACTAGAATGAGATGATTCTAAGTTAGTTTTATTTATTGCATTTTCAAACGGTAAAGATCGTGATCATTAAAAATCTCTTTTGTTCTAGAATTTGACTTTTTGTATGTTGACTTCATAATCAGCAGAAATTTCCCACAAATTGTACTATTAAAAACGTTCAATCTTTGATTTGATTGGGTATGGCTTTTATCGACAACTCAGAAGTCACCTTTCTTGTATTTTACTATAGGTACAGTGTTTTTAATATATTAATTTGTGGGTAAAGATATTTGTACATAATTTAAAGTATCGAATTGTTTACCCCTCTCACATGCACGCGCAAGTGAATAAGAAATCCTGAGATGTGGTCCCCACCAGGGGCGGAGCTAGAAATTTATTTCAGTGCGGGCATAACTTAATTAAGAAAAAAGAATTAAATGAGATAATA
>CAIGRQ010049803.1:0-10280 GCA_903798375.1 Fraxinus sp. D2006-0159
TTTACTCAAGTATATATCAAAGTAATATGAAAATAGCTATCATATTTAAATTATCAAACTAACCACATTATATTATCAAGAACGGACAGACCATAAAAGATAATGTTTGTATTGTCATTTTACATGGAAGATAATGACTATAGTGTCGTTCTACACTACGTAAAACAACTGGAGTGTCGTTCTGTACTACAAATTGTCCAATAGTCGATAGTACAGAAATACACCAACTATGAAAAAATCAGCTAAAATATCATTTCATATTATATTCAACAATAAAATTATCAATATACATGAGATTTCCAAAAATACCTTTCTTTTTTCTTCAAATATAATAGAGATTTCAATGTAGATAATATAGAAACTAAAATTCTTATTCAAATGCTCAAAATGTTGGGGAAGATAGGTGAGGAATATAATGAATAACAAGATTTTAGGGTAGCAAGCACAGGGAAATGGAGAGCACGTTAATACGATTGGAGATGAATTTGGAAATTTGATTGGATTGAAAGGGTGTTTGAGTCTTTTCCATAATAGGGATATTTTAGACATTAGATAATATTTATTTATTGTATTTTGTAATTGATGTCATTTCACCAACAGACATTGAGAAAATGTTATTTATTCAACTACATTGTTTAACTGTGTCTTTTAACAAACTTTCCCAATTTGGAATTTAAAATTATAAATGAACTAACCGAACTCGTTTTTAAACACAAGCCGACCCGACCCGACTCGAGTCGATTCGAGTCCATGGGTTTTCGATTTATGGGCCCAGTCTACCTCTAACTCAAGTGAATATTTTATAAGATGAATAAATCAGTCGCCAATAATGATAAATTAACCACTAGAACTCGAAAGAAGTGCACAAATGAGCTATCCATCTAAATAAACAAATTGCTATAAAAAAAAAATTACAATACATAGGCTCAGTTTGTGGTATTATTACGTCATACTAACTTTAAAAGATCTTGCTACATGTACATAAAGATTTATATAAGAGATTACATGATGTCACATAACACTCTATCATTTGTCAGTTTAAAACACAGTCAACTTTTTCATCCAATCCTTTTTCTTCACAGCATTTTATGTAATCTCTTATATACCATTTTTATGTACAAATATCATAATCCAACTTTAAAACATTCGTGTACATAATCAAAATGTAAAATTTAAAGAGAAACCATGAGCACCATTCAACTTTAAACTTTATTGCATACTGCATAAACATGACAATTACAATATTAGTCTTTTAATTAATTACATGGATGAAACAAATTCATGGATCTCTTCCCTTTTGTTTCTCCTTCTCTTTCATATCTCCTTTTTCTCCGTGGAACTATATTGAGGGATATCTCCACATTCTCTTCGGATATTTGAGCAACTTTTTTAATATATACACGACAAATTTTCAATTGGATCTTTAGGCTTAAATTTTCCCAAACAAACACATTTTGAATCACTTTCGTTATAAATACCACTAGACTAATCATCAAATTTCAATTTTATTTTTTTTATTTTTTTATTTTTTGTTGGCAATATCACTCCACTTGAAATACCCACCATCGTTACTACAAAACAATAATCGTCATATATTTGCAGTCTTCTTTTCTAACTCTATCCATTTCACAAACCCCTCGTCACAATTTTGGCATAGTTGCTTTTTTGGGCAGTCCAACAAGTGGTGCCCTACTTGTTCTTTCCTGTCATTGAAAAATTCTATTGTAGCTACAAAAATTCAGTAAACAGAAGTTGTGAGAAGTTTAGTAAGCATGCAGATGTTTTGTTATAATTTATCATCGACAAAACATTACAAAGCTAAAACATCGTTTGAATTGTAAGAAAAAGTAAAATATAACATACTAGTGCATCATCCAATAACCATAATATATTCCTCCTCTCCTCTATAGTATACAAACAAAAATACATACACATAAATTCAGTAGAAAATAGACCCAACCTACGAACTAATTAAAACTCCAAAAATTAAACAAACAAGACAGTCAAGAAACCACTGAAAATATGTGATATACAAACAACAGAAATATGAAAGTTTGATTGGAACCCTCGTGTGAATTTAATAGAAAGCTTCAATCATTCAAATAATGAAATGGAATTGAAAAGTAATTGCAGATATAAGCAAAATAAAATGGAACCCATTTCAAATTTTCGAATATTCAACCAAAAAAAATAACCTACTTTATCGAAAATCAGCCAGATGTCACCGGCGTTGATAATAGTTGGGTGAGATTGTGACGAAGAATGAAGAAGAAAAATTGGAATCTGCCCTTTCTTCTGTAAAATGGGGTTAAAAGAAATTTTTTTGGAGATTTCTTTACTAGGCAAGATTTTGATAACGAGAAATTGAATGAAAAAAATGCCATAAAAGCTTTCCGTACGTGTAATGTATTACGAACAACATTTTCCCGAGAAATTGAAGAGTAATGCTACACTTACACACTTGGTTCACATTCATTTTGACAGCCCTCTCACATAGAAGATGGCCCCGCAATTTTAAAAATCACAAGCCCCACCCCCTATGTGAGAGGAATGTGAAAATAAATGTACACTAAGGAGTGTACATTTAGCATTTTTGGATATTGAATGAAAAAAGAATTTATCTATTTGTACCTAAAATTTTACATAATATTTTACCTAAAATATTTGGTAAAACATTAAAAAAAAAAAAAAAAAAGCAGAACACCCTCAAATCTGAAAGCCCTTTAGTATATTAAGCATTAGCAGGCAAACTCTACATAAAGCAAGTACACAAAATGTAAAGCCTTTTCCTGTCTCCCAAGGATGACTTCTATTTATCATTAATCTGCAAAAGAATTATTTAGAATTCTAAAAGTTGGTATAAAGAACTCGGAAATTGTATCTGAATCGATACTTTTAACAATTTCCAAACAACTTGTTCAAATTGCATGAGATTTCACTTCATCCAATTTCCAGAAATCTGCTTCATACTTGTACCACCTCGTCACCCCTCCGTCTTTCCTCGTACGCTTGCACGTCAAGCACGAGTCACTCATGCACGTTATAAATTTGCGCAGCCTCCTAGCCTTATGAAGAATTGATTCGTCAATCTCCTTGAGGAATCTTCTAGGTAAAGGTGGAGGGTGTTCAATAAGTACGCAGTGAGATATGTTTAGTACTTCCAACTTTTTCAACTCATCTAAGATAATGATAAGGGCATCCTTATATATCATAGAGCACCGAATGCTTAAGACTTTTAAGTTCGGGAGGAATGCAGCGAGTGTCGATGCAAAGTAAATGCGACACGGTCCCATGATCTTCAGTTCGGAAAATTTCTTGCAGTTTTTGGCAATTTCCTCGATTAGATATGGAGTGTTTGATATGCTAGGCATTGTCAATGACTCAAGGTCTTCCCACATGCGAATAGCTTTACATATTCCAGTCTTCTTTATTCTGTTCCATGCAGGAATAACTAGACGCTTCAGACTTGGGCACCTGCAGTATCAAGGTATTCTTGTTAAGAGCCATTATCAACTAGCAAGAAGTACTCATTACTGCACAATATAAGAAACGTGATTTTTAGCTTCTTTTTCTTCAGTATTGTTCGGGGCGATCTAATTCTGTAGAAGTGTACACATAACTACAAAGATGAAAGACGGTATATCTCTGGACATACCTCTGTGCTGTATAAATCAACTGGTCGTTGCTGACAAATAGGTTATAATGGAAAATCAAGGTCGTTATGTTCCCATGGCTGAGACTTAATGCAATCTTCAAGACTCGGGTCAGTGTTTTATCAGACGGACCACCCACATATACATAGGGTTCTGATGGGGTTTTAATGAAGTTCGATTTTAGCATTGATAAATCGAGCGTCTTCCAGAGTAATGGATCACAAGCTGCCAAACGCCATGTGCTACAAACCAAAGATGTCAAAGCACTTTAAAATTAATTTTTTTTTTTTTTTTTTTTTACGTGAAAGGACGGTTATCCCCTTATTTTTAATTTAAAAAATATATATATAAAAAGGAAAGAAAAGGTAGACAAAAAAAGTAAGAGAAGCACTTCCCTGCCAATCCACCCGCCCTACCCAAGCCCAAATTCCACCAACGCCCCAACCACAAAGGAAAAAAAAAAAAACAAAAAAAGCCTCTGCCACCAGCAGCCCATAACCGTAAGCCACACCCCCCACCGGGTTAGTTCCCCTTAGCACTCCAATCTCAACCAAGTTTTTCAATTTGAGGTCGTTACACGAATTTAAGATTGAAATTTAGGAGAGAGGAGATCAACAAGACAGAAGAATGAAAAATATAGAATAGAATAATGCCTCTAAGTGCTATATTGTTAAAAGAGATAGATCATACCGACAATTCATAGTAGTTAAGCATTTTGGCTATAACTACAAACTCTCAAGGGATAAAGTTTTCAAATGCCGAATGTGAGCGGGGCAAGGCGTATCTGCTTGAAGTGTGTGTGGAATAATAAGGATCCGTTTGATTGCAAGGTGGAAAATGGGTGGAAAGAAAATGTTTTACAGGGAAAATAATTATTGAGAAATTGTTTTTTCAGGGAATTATTAATTAAGTGTGGTTGATTAGTATAATTTTCCACCTGAAAATTTTTTAAAATTTTGGACCTTTTTGTTCACGTTTGGCTTTATTTTATATGGAAATTGTTCATTAAAATAATTTTTTTTTTTTTTTACAATTGGTTATGAAATTTGTTATCATTGCGAAAAAGTAAAAAATAAAAAAATAAAATAAAATTTGCTCGAAAACTATTTTTCACCAAAGTTTAGTGTTCGTTTGGCTTCGTTTTACATGAAAATTGTTCATTAAAGTGAAAAAAGAAAATTTACAATTGGTTATTGAATTTATTTCCATTGCTAAAAAAAATAAAATTGGCCAGAACGTTCCCACTTTTCCATGAAAATAGGAACATGGGGGTGGGTGGGAAAACAATTTCCTTGGAAAATTTTACACATCAAACAACTCAAAAGTGGGAAAATTCATGGAAAATTTGACAAATCAAACAGGCCCTAACTTTCTAGTTACTTAGAAAATCACTTGAACTGAACATAAAATTTCCCCAAAATTTAGTTTTACTTTACAACACATATCTTTTAAGGGACAAAACTACACGTATCTAATTTTCTACATAATGGATTATCGAGTCGACAAGTGGCGATCTCCTATTGGGGAAAGTCTGGGCCCACAGGTGCCCCATCGCCATCACTTGTCGATTCGATAAAACATTATGTAGAAAATTAGATACAAATGGAATAATCATTTTTTAAGTATCCAAGCATGCCCTGTAACTACAAGTTTTGACACCCAATTAACAGAAAATGTAGGGACCAGATTCAAACTATAAAATGTAGAGAGCTGAAACTGGTATATGGATTCTATCTATCTAGCTAACTCTTATCTCTCTTATAGAAAGAAAAAATATGCAGTTATCATGATTTTCTAGGATTAATCCAAAAAAAATTAGAAATTCTTATTGTCTCATTAAATTCTCTGAAACTAGATAACAATGAAAAGAAGAAGGCATCAAAAATTTCTGGGATTCAAACAAAATTAGCCTTTCTCTCACTTAGGTCCTGTTTGGTTGGGATTAAAATCCAATTAATATTTTAAATCAAAGTCAATACTTAATTTTAACCACACATTTTATGGACCATAACTTTTCAACCACACATTTCATCAAATTTTATCAAAATCTACTAAAACCCTAATTTTAATTTGTACCAAACAAGGGCTTAATCAATAACACTCAACATTGATCTGATCTAGGGTGTGTTTGAACCACATTATTTTGGAAGAATGCATTCTGAAATAATAGATTGATGGAGAATGTAGGATTGAAAAAGGATGAAAAGTTATTGATGTGATGGAAAATATTATTTTGTTGAAGAATGAGTGATTGAAAATGAAAATTTTAATTTGTACCAAACAGGGGCCTAGTCTTCACACATGAAAACACACAATTCAACATCATCAGCACTAAAAAGAGAAGAGGAGAATTATACATACAATTGAACCTTGGTTTAGTTTATTTTCTCGGCTTTGATCTCAGGTTCTGACTTTCGTTTCTGAATTTTTGCTGTTGAATTTTAGATAAATAGAGATGGAGAGAATTCCAATTTGGATTTTGCTAATTCGACGTTGGGGTGGGAAATGATTGAATGAAAAAAGTTGATGTTTTTTAAATTGAGAAATGATAAAGCCATATTACGTAACGTTCTTAATGTAAAGATGCAATGGATTTTGGAGTTACAAGTCGGCAGACTAACGTTTGACTGGCATATGCGAACACTAACAGTGACTATACTTGCAAGTTAAAGTAAAAGTTCAAATACTGAAGATAATTTTCCGTAATTTATGTTTAGCATACCTTTGGTGGTATTAAAATTAGATTTTTTTTGTAAATTGTGATAGAAGTTTTTGAAATGCGTGGTTGAAAAAATGTGGGACCATAAAATATGTGATTAATACCGATTGTTTGACTGGCTTAATAGATTTTATTATTTATTCACTGTAATTCACTCTGGGTGTAGCAGTCTAACTATTCACACTTGGTGCGCGAGAAAATCGGCAGAGAAAATGAGAGAATGCATTTTTTTGAAATGATGTGATGAGAAATATGTGGTTGAAAAAGAAGGAAAAGTTATTGATGGGATAAAAAATATTATTTTATTGAAAAATGTGTGATTGAAAATGAGTAGAAGAATGAGAATAAAAAATAATAATGTGAGTCAAATAGGGACTGAATAAATATGAAAATATATACCAATTTACAAGGGATTAGACTACTCATCTTGATAAAGTTGACCCGAAATCCCAAATCTTAATAAACATGATCCACTCATGAATAGTCGTGGACCTCCTAGAGCTCATGCAAGATGAAGTGTTACTGGAGAGTTAGAATCTAGTGTGCAGGTCCAAAGTTTCGCAGACGACTGAGCAAATTCTGCATATTCTTGTTGACCATTCTTCCTAGAATTGAGAATTTAAGCATAAAGTTTCTTACTTTATTCCTTTTAATATTAACTGCAATTGGACTTGTGGACTGCTTCTAATGTCGTGTTAGGATTATGATCCAGTGTAACCTTTTTCTTATGGAATATGCATTGTAACTTGTTTCAGGAAAGGGTTTCATTTCAAGATAGTAGCAGTTTCATTAGTGTTTGTCTAATTTATTTGTGTATTAATTACTAGATAATAACTTTCAGAACTCTTTTAACAGATTTATCAGGGAGGAAAACATAGGGCAACAAGAAAAAGTGGCACGGATTGGGCCGATTGACCAAAAATTAAGGGATTAAAAGAGTAAGTGGTTAAATTATGTTGTGTAGAACTACAAATGTTCCCACTTTTAATCACATATTTCCTATCATATCACTATTTAAAATATATTTTTTACTCAATAATATCTATTAAACACACTCTTATTTTCTATTACTGAGCCACCCCATTTTTCTAAAACAAAAAATGTCCATTCTCAAACAAAAAATATGGCCCACGACTTCATCTTCCCCAATTCTCTACCTGGCGAAGATCACAAATAATAGAAACCAGTACGCGCAACCATGCCACCTCTCCAAGTGTTGGTTCCGCCACTTCAATCCAACATATCTAATAATAAAAGGGGAAAAATCCCGTCATTACAAAATTCACAAGAGTGCTATTTTTTTGTGTGGTTGGGAAATTGATTGATAATCACCCTAATTATCACTCTACAATATTGTATGATGAGTCGATAAGCTTACTAGATCTTCTTCTTCGTTTTACTATTTGTGTTACATCTCACTACCAAGGCTCTAGATGAAGCATACATGGCAATCCCACGTGGAACTTATTCAAAGACGAAGCCCTATGGCCTACAACCAACGTCATCAATGTTTAACTGAAGTCAAAGATTTTATATAATAAAGCTCAAGATTAAACAAAAGCTCTGTCAACCTTCCACTGAAGCCCCTCATGCCGCTTCGGCAGTGATAGCAAATCGGAAGCTCATTCCGAAGTTCACTTTTGAAATGGAGTAACCCACCTCCTCCAAAGATCTCCTGTAGATAAAAATCTTATTCGAATGATTGGTGTAACCTATGTAATGAGACAGATGTCAAATCTAATCAGTCTAAGGTATGGGACGGCTCCCCTTTTTAAGTGCATTAAATGTGTCATAGGTTAGGAAAGTCATATTGATGCATATGATGGAACACTTCGGCCAAGGAGATGAAGTCACGTGTTTCTTCATCCAATGGATACCACTACATTTGTAACACTATAAGTACTCAATCTTGTATCATTTGAAGACTAATGCAACTCTATATACTTGAGGCTATATTTTACTTTCTCTTTCACTCTATTACTATCATTTGAGTTGAATGTTTAGCCTTTGATTTGGTTACTTTTAATTGTTCTTTATTATACAATCACGATCATATATGTCGTCGTCGTCCGAACATCTTTGTCTCACTTCAAAAAGCTTCTTGCACGCCTAAATCGAGACATCCTGTTGACTAGTTATCTGTCCAAATGTGTCGAAATTAGCTTGTTTAAATGCAAGTGGATTCGATATATGTAGTCCACTTGTACTTGCAAAAAACGAGATTAATAGATTAACGTCATATGTGGGAAACTATACTACAACCATGAACATTCCCATGAAAAAAGCACACCAAAAAGTTGTTGGCATCCCACTTGAATAATGATTTGTTCTTAAAAAAGAACGAGTGGAAGCCAAGAAAAAGATTTGAACTTTTACAGCAATATTCAGCCGATGTCTCTTCGAAAGGGAATATTTTGGGACAAGGATACACTTTGTAAAATCTTCATCTCCTTGAATGAAAGACTTGTGAAAAATGAGCTCAGATAATTAAGACATTCCACCGAGAAGGATAAGGGAAGACCCTGAAGAAGGGATTCCTCGAGAAGAAGCCCTAGCAGGGCCGCCGCCAACCTCACCACCATCATAGACGATGTGAATTGAGGGTTGCTGGCCAACTCACTAGGGAAATGGCAATCATGACTGTTAATATGAAAAATATTACCCAACGGAACATTGCCATGCAAGAACTCCTTAGCATTTGCAAGGCCAAGGTGGTTGACGAGTCCCACCCCATGACCATTGCACAATGAAAAATTGTTGTAAATATGCTATCCAAACTTCAATTCTTAAAACTCCCAAGGACCAAAAGAAGACTTAGGTTCAGACCTCTCAAAAATTGAATTATTATCACCGGTCAAGAAGCACTTTCAGATCAAAATACTGTGCAAATTATATTCTTAAAATATGCTGCCAAAAACAGTATAATCTTCTATAATTTTGTCATTTTCTGATGACAATGTATAATAATTTTGTCTATACCATATTTTCAGTCTGTTAAATCGAGAAGAAATAATAATTTTGATCTTCTTGAATGGTGACGAATAAATGAAAAATGGAATACGATATTTTCTTTGATGGTGCATGATCTACTAACGTCTTTGATGTTAATCGTAACATCGAAAATTGCATTTAGTACAAATGGCAGAGTTCTATCACACAAAACAAGCCAGTTTAAAGAAGATATATTTAATACCGTAATATGCTTGGAAGACTATCCAAATGTAGACTATCAAATACATGAGAAGATGGTTAGTGCAATTGCTGAAGATTTCAGCAATTATAATATTCACTAATTTTTTGACATACTAAGTTTCACATTTATTATTGTACATTGATATTTCATTTTATTTTTTAAAATAAAAAAACTTACACAAAATATTTACATCCCTAGTTACATGAGAAATGAAGGTGTTTATTGTCAGGCACAGACGCAAAACTTTAAAATTAGAAGGACACAATCGAACTTGCAAAGAAGTTTGGAGAAATTTTACAATAAAAAATTTACGTCCAAAAAAATCATTTGCATCCGAAAATTTACATGGGATGTGACTTTTTCGAATGTAATATTTCGAAAAAAATTTATGTCATATTCCATATAACATTTCCTAATAAAATGATGAAAATTACATTGAGAAATTTATATCGCAAAAATGATATAAATGTTAATGAAATAATTGATTTTTTTTTTAAAAAAAATGCGAGTTAGACGTCTTTCTTTAAAATTCACGTTTAACGTATTTTTAACTATTTCGATACTTGTTTGAATTATTCGATATACCCATAATGTAGTTCTCGAAATAAGTTTTGAGATGACATAAACAATTTGTAGATTCGATTAACGTACGATCGTAGGAAGATTTTTAAAATTAGCATGTTATCGAAATTCAAATTTATTGTGATTTTTTGTC
>CAIGRQ010049845.1:0-18986 GCA_903798375.1 Fraxinus sp. D2006-0159
ATACGGCGAAACCGGCGGTTTAAAACCGGACCAAACCGTTAGGTTTATGTTTGAGTTTTTTTCAAACCGTTCAAAATGGTTTGGTTTAGGTTGGGATTTTTCTCAAACCGGTTTGGTTTGAATATTTGTCAAAAATCGATAAAATCAGACCGCTTCAACCCTAGCTTGGTCTTCCAAGACTACGATCTTGTTTGAATTTGGATTTCAAACCTCAAATGAATTATTTTTTGAACAAATGATATTTATTTTGTAATGACTATAAAAAGGAATCAGAATGGATTATCCCACGCTAGCACTGCCGTGCAATAATTCTACCACAAAGGCAAAATTGTTGAAATTGGTGTACTTTCCTTCTTTCTTGACCCAATGGGATTGGAATATTGCTGAATGTACAGAAAATTAGTGTCAGAGGTTATACAGAATACTCACATGATGTGGGTCCCATCTAATTTAAATATTATTTTAAAAAATGGACCCCACATGTATTATGTCTTCCCTGTTTTTCTTCTTTTATGTAGGTCAAGGAAGGTTGATGGGATTGAGTCTCGTTTGATTTACTTGCCACTTTTCAGTGCCCACGAAACGACAAATACCAACTTCAATTAGGTAAACAACCATTGCTACCAAGAACACCATATTTGTCTTTTGTGCACTATTAATATTTTTCTAATTTACAAACCTAACTATAATAGTTGGATGACTATATTCATAAAGTACGACTCTATTATATATAAGTAAAATTAGTTGGGATATTTACAATAGATTCTCGAACAATTTTTTCAATATAAAAACGCAAACAACTCAATATTGTGTTTTGAAAACGAACCACTATCGTATTCTAACCAATTGCAGGACTTGAGTTCCACAACGAGTTGTGTGTTGTACTGGTCTAGATGGTCGATGACCCACAAACGATCTAATTTTGTGTTAAAGAGTAATAAAAGTTTAAGCCACACTAAGTGGCATTAAGCAGTAATTAAGTGGGCCATGTATTTCTACTTTTAGGATTATTCTACATGTACTTAAACCCTTACTACATGGATGACAAAAACGCCAAGTGGCGCTCCCCTATTGGAGGGGTGCGCCCCCCTACATGTACTTAAGTAACTCTAGCATTTCCCCTACTTTTAATTATACTCTAGAAATTAATTATTTTTACTTTCTCTCTCATCCGTAATTGTAGTGATTTATTTTTCTAGGTGAGATAACTGGGGATGGTTTGAACTGAAGTATCTCATATCTGTGAAGGTCAAACAACATTAGACAACGTCAAGTGTAATGGGCAGTCTCTCCGAGGGATGAACAGGGAGTGAAATTAAATAACATTAATTTAGCAGAAGACGAGGGTTTTGTTGGGCACGTGACCTCCATGCTTGCTGTTGCACTCTAATTGGTCTATACTTCAATATTACTATCAGCCCATAATTGAATCTTGGACTAAGGAATCTCTCCGCCAAGAATAATAGAATCTTTATTAATAAAGAAGAAATAATCTTCATACTAATGCAGTCAAAATTGTAAGATATTTATCATCTTGGGCTTGATGTTGGGCTGGACTTGTTAATGGGTAAACCGAAATCAAAACTCAGGCCCAAAACGACTGTTGGTAACTGGACCGAATCCAACCCACTTAATAGACTATATATCATTATCTAAGGGAAAAATTCATATTTCAGGTGTATAGTATATACTAATTTAAAAGTCAGGTAGATAATTTAACAATTCAAAACTCAAATATTAGGTAATTAATTAAAAGATTTATTAATTAGGTCACAATTATACAATTAATGGTCACATATACATAATTATAGGTCACAATTTATTTATTGGTGACATATTGTCAAATTTATTGGTCACATATTATTTTTCAGTCACATATTGTCAAATGTTTAGATCACAATTAAATACTTGGTTCACGAATAACCAAATAATTGGTCACATATCACTGGAACTACCATTTCAACCACTTTTGATCACCTTCACCCCGTCGCCGCCATCACCACCACGGCCACCAACATCTCTACCAACAAACCCACTGCTTTTTCTTTGTCCAAATATGAAGAAAAACCAAGTAACTTTATAATAATTGAAGCTCAACGGACTTCAAAATTCGAGAGTTTTTTCACGTGAGATGAAAAGAAAAAACAAAACATTCAAGGCAGAAGTTTCAATTTATCAGTGAATTTGGTCTTATCTTCAAATCTCAAGAGAAACCCATAAAATATTTGAATAGATAAGACCCAATTAAAAATACCTCAAATTTCAGAGCTCCAACCTATCCTCGAATTGTTTACATAATTTTCAAAAACTATAACAAAATTAGCGAGAGGAATGATTGGCCAAGTTGTAAGGAGCAAACGGATTCAAACCAGGGCCAAAAACTCGAAGATTTCCAGAAATCTTGTTGATGTTCACATTCAAAAATGATGAGAATCGAAATTTAACAAAGATTATCGCAAACGGCGTCGCGACATTGCCGCGAACTGTGCAGCGTCGAACGGCAGAGAGGCGAGGGAGAGAGGGGTAGGGAAACGAGGGAGAAGGGAGGAGGAGGATAGCAAGGGGAGAGGAGGCGCTCGAGAGAGAGAGTTGAGAGTGACAAATTAGGGTTTTAATATATTACCTGATTTTTGAATAATGAAAGTTGATCCCTGATTTTTGAATTCTAATATCAAATACCTGAATTATTGTAATTTCCCATTATTATCTAACCCATCCAAATCCAGCCTAGATTGTTGCAACGAGGAGACGCGGTACCTACTCTGATACCATTGATATAGATCTTGAAGTTGAAGAACACAAGTCTACATAAACTAAACATCGAAAGTCCATTTGCATGTACAGATTCATAAAAATGGTTGCTATCACTTTCGTCGAATTCGTTTTCTTTCTTTTACATGAGACTTAGGCCATGAATTATCCAACCCAACTTTAAGCTTTCCTGGCAATTTGATGTCTTTCCTAGCCTTTAACAAGCACTGCAACGACGTATCTAACTCCGAATTATATGGTGTTTTCTGTCCCTCGGTAGTAGCAGGAACAAGATTATCATTACTGGGAAACTTCCCGGTGATTTTATCTTTGCATGGATGAGGATGAGGGCGTGGACGTGCACTCCGAGGCTTCACAGGAGGATTACACATTGGTCGCATAGGAAGCAGGGCAGATGTAGCTTTGTTGGAGGAGCTTCTGAAATGCTGCCGGTATTTTTTCATGACCAGATCTCTGAGACACACTGCTGATTTGTACTCTCGTGTTCTTTTCGAGTAGAACACCAGGGCATTGTTTGCAAGCAAAAGCAATTCCCTGAAGAGTTCTTTTGCAGATCTTATGGAATGTCCAATGATGCTTGATCTTATCGTGCTGATATCTACATGGCGTCTGATTAATTTCCTATATCTTGCTCGTTTCTGTTATTCACAATAGATATAATTTCAATCCACTAGAATGTATTGATTCAATAAAGTCCAAGAGAAATTGTTGCACTTGTACCTGACTGTCCATCCGATGTCTAAAGACCATGGCCAGTTCACTCAAGGCAACTGAATCAAAAATTTCCATCAAATCGTCTCTACTCGAAGTATATGAATGTCTATTATGATTAACTTTACTGGATTCTCTTGTAATCCAATGACAATCACTGGTGGATGCATCCTTCCATGTAGTCAAGACTACATTGGATGAACCCAAGTTGTCACTCTCTGCGACGCTCCCTTCTTTGGCATCCCTATTACAGTCCTTCCTCTTTCTCTGGCCTCTTCTCTTCCTGATAGTCACTCCTTGCCCAGTCTGAATGCTTAGATCTTTATCCAGCTCAGAGGAAAATGAAACATTGGGTTTCACATCCGTTTCCGCAGCTAACACTGTCACTGGATGTGGACGTTCATATAACCAACTCGTCCTTGTCCTGGAATCTTTCGTAAAGCTGCCAGCAGAGTGTTCGTCCTTCGATGTCTCTTTACCAAAAGATTCTACGCTGCCTGAATTTACTAGAGGAGATTCAGACTGGAGGGAACCATAATCAGCCTGATTTGAATGTTGTTTCTCTGCCTCCAGAGTTTTGATTTTTGACTCAAGAGACCTGATAATAAAGCAAGGTAACAACATTACTAAAAAAGATTAACGTAAGCTGCAGAAAGTAATTAGGGAAAAGATTAAAAAATAAAATGGGAAAATGTCTGCCCAGGGCTTGATGGTCATGCATGTGTGCACGCATTTTGGCCATGTATTTTAGATAATAACCAAAGAAGTTTTAACAAGCACTACATCAGTGGAAGAGGATAATGTTACTAACCCTATTGAGTCTTCAGATCTAGCTAATTCTCTCTTCAGCTCCTCCACTCGGCGATTTCTTAGCTCTTCAAACCAAGCCCTGGGAGTTAAAGACCAAGAAATGAAAAGAACATTAATCACTCAGCGTAATTCCTAGTAAGAATCCAGATGCTTTAACAAAATTTTTTTCGCACTCGAGACATAATTAACCAACTTGCCTACATCTTTGGATAGAGATGGGACATATTCCTAACAAAATGAGGTCAGAGGAGGAGGAGGGAGGGGTTTGAGGGAAAGCGCGAAAACGAGGACATAAACATGTAATTGACAAGTCTCAATTAGAAGATGCTTCCATCGATGACAGGTAACAGTAACATTAATAAGCCAGATAAGATGATCAATTTCAACATCTCACATTTAATGTCAATTTGATTCCAAATCGCAGAGGAGGCCATATTAGTTCACGAGTTAGAGTATTCAACTTACTTGGAGCCAGAATAACGCTTTTGCAAGTCCTCGTACTTGGCTTTACAGACCTGCAATTCAAAGTCAGGTTTTTATTACTCCCCTAGTCATAATATACACAAAATATTAGATAACATTTCATGACAACTTTTTTCCTTACACCTTTCATTTTTATGTACAAGTAAGTTTTATCAGAAGCTGATGCATCTTTAATTACCACATGGAAGTATTCAGCAGGCAAAATTACAGTTTACATTGAGATAATAGTGGAAGTTTGAATCTAAATTTCTTCCAGCGTCAACAAAAACCAGAAAGCTGTTAAATTGAGGCCAAACTGCATTTTCATCTTTCTAAGTTTCTGAAACTCGTTTGCTCTCCTAAGGTTATCGTAACATAGGCTGCTGCTAAGACCTTATAAAATTTGATTTCTGAAATTTATGCACGACTCCAATGCAATGATTGTAGTTTGTAAATTTATTTCATAATTTACATTTAAATTCCTATATAAAACTGACTAAGTAACTAGAGAATAGTTCATGTAGACAACAAGCAACTTAGATGAGTTGCAACATATTTCGTCCATCTCTCCATTGAACTGTTTTCCATTTTCCTTCTATTTTACCAATGTATCCTTTCGGAGATTGTGACTGATGCTCATCTTTGGGCTGAATTTCTACCATATATCAACCTAACTTCATTTTACTAACCACGTATCTCCTATCTTAAATATAAAAAAATCTCATCTTTGAAAGTTTGAATGCGTAGCATATAGAATTCTACATCAAGTAGAGGTGGAATTTTAACCGGAACTGAACAAAAACCGACCGGGTCTCGGATGGTTCTTGAACAAAAACCGTAGATACCTGACCCTAAAACCAAATTTATGCCTTTTTACAAGTTTTTTTAATTTTTACAATTTAGTCACCTCGATCCAATGACCCGATGGGATGGAAAGAAAAGTGGACAACGCTCCTATTTCGTTTAGATAAAAATCAAATTTTTAATAGAATTTGATACAAGTCAATGGAATGTACTGTTGAAAAGCTGTTGGTCCATAAAATGTAATCCTGTTTGTTTCACATTATTTTGTACATGAAACTGAAATTTTTGACCCTTTTTTTCAAAAAATGGGTCCCACTATGAGACAAGGTAATCAAAGATTGCGGTTGATCCATTTTGTAACAGTAAAAATTTTTCTAATAATGTGAAACAAATAGGGCGTAATAACTTTGACTTATATTTTAATTCAATTTTTTGGTGGCATATTTTATTTATTCTATTCCTGTTAGATATTGTGAAGATAAGTTATCAGTAAGCTCATGATTTTTTTATTTTTTTATTTTTAAAATGTAATGATTAGAAACAAACCCGAACTGTTTAGGTCAGGTCTGATCCAATCCAATCCGATCGACACACCCACATCTAGGCGAGCCTATTTGGTAGAGATTAAAATCAGATTAAAATTGAAAAACTAGTCGTTACTGTTGACTTTTATTAGACGGGTGAGACCCAATAAATGCCATATTTTAAATTTTAATTGAATTTTAATTGTTACCAAACATGCTCCAAGTATATAAGTCTAATTAGTAGTTGGAAAATAAAACTCGAAAGGATTCTTGCAGGCACCTAAAACATCTGTTGAAAGAGGCAGAAAAATTACATGTAATAGAAAACCAATATTTATTTCTACTTGTTTCCATTTTGCAGCCTCTGTTCTAGAGGTGTAAACCAAGTTGCTTTCCACTTTTATTTTTCCAATGATAAAAGAATAGAAAATAAACAGTGAGACCCGATGGTCCGTCGGGTTCAGCACCCTTGGTCGGTCAGCCTACTTGATAACTCTATCGTTCAGTTCCAACTTTTAGTTGTAAACCCCATAAATAGCATGATACAATTAAACACAGCTTGATTTTGCTAAAAATCAGATTTTTAATATAATTTGATAAAAATTGATTAAACACGTGATTAAAAAATTAATAAAAATTACGAATCTTCTGAAATATACGAGTAAAATTAATTATTAACTTTAATTTAAATTTTTATCTACTTTTGTAATTAAATCAAACATGGCTTAACCTCTGTGGATTAAAATTAGATTTTTAAAAATTTTTGATAAAAAATGATGAAATGTGTAATTGAAAAGTTATGGATCCCACAAAATGTATGGTTTAAATTAATTGTTGATTTTTACTTAAATTAAAATTTTAATTTAATTTCTATCAAACAGTGCATAATAATAAAATGGGGGCATCAATTTGTCAATTTCCAATATGATGTTAACGTACAAAAAAAGTGTACTAGGGTCCACTTGTAGTCGAGAATCAAAATTTTCCTTGTCACACCAAAATTCATCATTAATGTCAATTTTTACCTAGGTCATTAACGTAATATGGGACTAAGGCAAATGTCAATTTGGAATTTTGCTCATACGGGGCGGGGCGAAAATGGAATGTACAGTAAATTGTTTACATGCATGCATAATATTATAATATTAATAAAAAAAATTAAATTATAGGCAAACGAAAGGTTAAATATGTAAATATGTGAATTAAAAAGGGGACCTCGGGGGTGAAGCTGTAGGGATAAAGGGTACGGGCGCGAAGCTCCGAAGCGACGACGTTCCAGTCTCGTGTGCCGTGGCGGAGGACGGCGCCTCCCAGAATAAGCTCCTCCCACGTTCCCCACCTTTTCATGGGTCCCACCACCATCGTCATCTACACCCTCCACATGTACGGACTGTTAAAAGTGAATTTCCCCCAAACACAAATTCTAGGCACCTAAAAGAACCTGTAGAAAAACTTTCGAATTTCAATCGACCAAATTCGCGCACGTTAGCATTAATCCTTCCAGACGAAGAGAATCATGAAAACCGAACAGACCAAAAGTAATAAGATGGCAATTGTGCGAGAAAAAAAAATATTTTTCTTAAACAAAAAGATGGTTCGGATTTAGATTTTTTTTTTTTTTCAAAATTTGGGAAGATAGAGAGGAGAATATAAATTCAGAAGGAGAAAAATTAGAGATAAGAAGGAGAATCATTGACCAATGACCACAGAAGCCATGGAGAAAAACATGGAATGGAAGAATGCAAATAGAATTGTTTTTTTTTTGTATCCGATTATAATATAATATATACGGCATACCTGCAAATTCTCTCCCTTCGAGAAGAAAAGCAGTATAGGTCCTTTTAAGGGTATTATTATATATAGTATTAAATTTCTAATGTGTCCTTGTGCTTTTATGAAATGACATGCATATCCTCGAGTCTTATTTTCCAAAAGTCATAATATTATTTTCTTTTATTTTTTCCCAAAAAGTTAGTTTCAATATATTATTTTAGAGGATGTTTGGTATAAATTAAAATCAGATTTTAAGTAAATTGTAATAGAAGTTTTTGAAATTTGTGGTTGAAAAAATGTATGACCCATGAAAGATGTTGATATTGATTGTTTGATTTGACTTAGATTAAAATCTGGTCCAAACACACGACACTTTAAAAAAAAATTCCAAATAGTAAACTTTTAACATTGTCTCTCATCCATCGTTCTAGATAAATAGGAATTAAGAATAACAGAATTGAATGATGATAAAATCGTGAAAACGCTTCTTTCTTCCATATTTTGGACAAATTTTTTTAAGAAACTTCAACCTAATCAAATGAAATTCTATTGCAGAATTTATTAGCAAAATTACTTCTCTCCAACTTTTGAATCGCCCAAACAAGAACTTCACGTAAAAGTCGAAACACCCGAAGAAGAATTAGGATAGACCGCCTGCAATAACTTCAAAGTTGAGTTGCAGTTGCAAAAAAATAAAAAATAAATTGCAATGTTTATCCTACTATTCTGCACTAATTTCAAGCTCATAAATTACAAAATTGTCAAGGCAAAATGGGCCTTCAATTCCATAACTCCTTGCATTAAACATGAGTATACATTGTGTTTATGTCCATGATTAAAAGCTTTTGTAAACTCGACACTGCACATAATTAATTACAGGCAAAATGCAGTATATTCATCGACGACCACACCCAAAGAGACTGCACCATGTGGACGATCTTAACTTTGAAGTTTGGAAATAGGCCTTGTGCTGCTGCATGGCTACCAGAAGCTTTGAAGGAAGCAAGACAAAATTGCAGGCAGCATGCTTGATGTGATAAACTGTTCTCCCTTATAGGGGACTGTTAACTGACATATGCTAAGCTACTCTTCGAACCGAGATGCAGGCTATGTTTGTTGGAGAACCAAATTCAGTTCTAGCGCACATTTTGCTACGACTCCGCCCCTCCTACAAGATATACAGCGTTTTAGAAAGTGGTTTTTTATATCCAATAAGTCAAGGAGAACATTCAGTGATTGTTGACATGAAAGCAAGGGGAGTACTTGTAATAGGTTACCCGGCAGTTGAAGAGATGATGCTCACCTTACAAGTTCCGGAAGAATCTTTTGTATATTCTGAAGATGGGCGAGACACAGTTTGCAGCATTTGAGCCTGTCAAGAAAGGTAATGCATCAGTTTGTAATTGAAGTCAAACTCGTACGATGGGGTAGATACAAGTCCACTTCAGCTACACTACCTTTCCTCTGCATGAAGATCGACCCCGACAGCTGGAGGTGCTGAAACAGCTGAGCGCACTACTGTACCAAAAACTGATACCAGCTTCAGAAGCATCTCCAAGGATACACTAGCATGCCTACACGAAATACAGTGGGAAGTCAGAAATTTGCAAGTAAATCTGAGGTAGGTCATAGCGAGGTAAAAGATTGGCTCCTCCTTTACTCAACAGCGCCGTTCACATCTCCACAAAAATATCAATGTGGACTATTCCTTCTGAGTATTGTACGTATCAAACACCAGGTGACAAGAGTCCCAAGGTCGAAGCTCAAGTAAATGACAAAACCAGCTTCAGACAACAGGCTATTAGAGACCTAGTCCTTTAGAGTCCCTAATTCCCAAAGTTTGATGTAGTAATTACCTATCTATCTTGCTTTCCAGTAACCCTAAAAGCACAGGAAGCACGCAAGAAAATAGGTCCAATGTAATAACCTCCATCCTCTCTATGAGAACACCAACTACATCGGCCTGTACCTGCATCAGCAAAAATTATCTTAAGAAAGCAGAACCACAGAAGTAGCCAAATAGAGCAGTGAAATAAACTAGAGATACTGAAATAAATACTCACAGAATGATCAGGCAATTTCCTCACAGCATTTATGGCACCCTTAACATCATTCCTTTCCCAAAAGTGCCGTATGACCTGGATAATAATTAAACTACCAATAAGATAATTATAAGCAAACAAGATTAAGAAGAACAAACAGTTCGTGAAAACAGCGAAAAACTAAGTATGATTCCCAATAAATTTGAAATATTTATATGAATTCTTTTTTACCATTGCAAATCCAGCAACACATCTACCGGAAGATGTGATACAGTCAAATCCTTCCCTATCACATCGGGCCAAGTTAATTTTAGAGCACCTCTCCCCCTTCTAACCTGTTTTACTAGTATTGCAATACTCCAGTGAACAAAAGTTTCTTTTGGTCCACACAAGATATTTCCCATCCATCTAATCCGTCCTTCCCTTGATTTAGAAATTGATACCATCTCCACTTTATTGACATATATTTTTATTTCTTGGTATAGAAGCAGATTAGTCAACTACATTGCTTAAGACTCATCTATGGCCCATCAAAAGTTGAATTCTGAGGGTTTTGGAACAAAATGAGCAGCATGTATTGATATAATTATCGAAAACAATTAAGAAAAAATTACCTGTAACTTTGTCAGCCGAGATCTAAATGTACTCAATAGTATATCATGATTCTGCACCAGATATTCGATAACACTATTATCATTCACAGGTGGTTTATCATTCACAGGTGGTTTATCATTCACAGCTGGCTTATCATTCACGGCTGGCTTGTCATTCACAAGTGGCTTATCGTTCACAATTCTCCCCTCCCTTGAGATGTTTTCTGGAGTCCTGTTCTGCATATACCGTTTAAACAACAGGATGAATATTGGTGAAAAAAATATAACTTCGGAGAAGAGGAGAAAGGAGGGCAGAGCAAGCCCATACTAATATGCAATATTTTTATAGCAATTATAAACCCCCAAGAAGTCATGATTCACTCATCTTCTACATTTAGACATGGCTGAAAAACCATAACAGAGTTTTCAGCTGTCAAATTTTGTAACACAGATTTGAGTAATTTTTTTGTAAATTTGACTGCTTAAAGTTCTATTATGATTTCTCTTCTTGCTGCAATTCTCATTCATGGGCCATTGTCAAAAAACCAGAATCCAAGTTAGCAGAATTTGGAATGAATGTGGTTCTATAAGCGAGAAAGAACCACAGATGAGAATCAAATACGACCACATCTGCTTTACTCTTATTTATAAAGTAGAGAGCATGAGACTCAGTATGGTGAAAACTCATTGTCTTCATACATTATAGTGAACTCCCTTATATAAAACTTAAACAATTAAAGACATTGTATTTATTTAAATATATTAAATCTTCATAAATAACAATCATATATTAGTAGTTCGGTGTTCACGATATGATTTGTATATGTGATTGTATAGACTTTAGTGCGGTTGTTAGCCATGACTACTCATTTAACTAAGCTATCTTATACACCCATTTTATGATCTTATTACTAGCAAATTAATATCATATGCATTGGAACCAATATGTTTTGACCAGTTATTTAATCTTAGCCATTTTTTGGTTTGGATAAAAATTAGATTTTTAGTATATTTTGATAAAAGGTGATGAAATGTATAGTTGAAAAGCTGATAAAAGTTATGGGTCTCATGAAATGTGTGGTTGAAACTGAATATGGGAAAAAATGGGTTCTAAGAAATGGAGGCCAAACAAGGGCTTAATAATGATCACTTGAAGAGATTGTCAGCTTCATAGCAGCCATTCAACTGCCAATTTTTCTCTCTCTGTTATGAAAAGCTGATGAAAAGGGAGGCCAAAATTATACCTGTGAGAAGGGTGGTTCTACAGGTTCAGCTGCTGTCACGTGAGACCTATCGGAAGTAAGAATTTCATTGCTATCCAACATTTCCCTTCTTTCGAACCTCTCAACAAGACTGCGCGTCCTTCCATGTTTAACTGCCACTGCCGACATCAAAGCATAGGAATAATTATACTTCATCCAACTTGTCAATACTAACTGGATAATAATGTTCAACAGCAACCTCCATTGACATATTTAACTGAAGTCCCTCCTTTGCTGTGATTCAGAGGTTGGTCATCTGGAACATTTCAAAATCATATCATTTTTTGTAGCTAAAAAATAAAAATCATACATTCATATCTTTATATATAGGTTTTCATGATATAAGACTAAAACAAGTGCTCTGGATTGATAGAAGAATAAACAATATTAAGAAAACAGTATAGGGAATAATTCATAAATAGTACTTCACAGAAGCATGAGATGAATTTCACAATTATTTCAGATGTACAGCTATGAAAACTAGTACCAGTATATAAACGAAGTTGGAACATAGATACAGTTAATGGGACTATTTTGAGACAACATAGCATGAAATTTAGAGAATCTAATAAGTTTTTGGAGTATGCAAGGGGAAGGGAGCCAGTTACGTAGTCAGAATTCAGTTTCATTTATCTCAACTAATTTGAAGTTATAAAACTATAGGCACAAAATATTTGAGAGTTCCAAAACAAAAACAAAATTTATTAATCCAATAACCTCATGATCATGAAACCATCATGCTGTACTGCATAAAAATATAGTAGTTGTTTGGCATACACTTGTTGCGTTGCATGTTCTGACGTTGTATTGTGAAGTCCAACTTAGAGAAACAACAATGACATCAATGCAGATGGGAAGGCACTTTGGATTTACAACCAACAACAGATTCTGTGGTAGTCAATCTTTATTATGTTAGCAGAAAAGGGTATGATCACTATAGAAAGATGTGAGTAGTCATGCATAAGCATAAACTGATAAAAGCATATAAATTATAGATGCATAGGTAACTGTGTTGAATTCATACCAAACAAAGCTTGTATGAAATGCAATATCTAAAAAGCTTTTAGAGATAGAAAACTTAAAACAATTCCCCTGACTTGATTGTGTTGCCATCACTGGAGTTTTATCAAACTTCTCCGTCACTGTCTTAATACTTGATTGCTTTTCCTCGGAAGACTCCTTAGCATTATCATCTGCGACAAGCTTATCCTTCTTACTTCCTACTGGACTCCTCCTGTTCACAAAAACTGCAGATTCAAGGGATACTGACATTCTTTCCATACCAAATCGAGCATTGGATAGCCTCCTTGCATGAGGCGGCTTGGCAGACACTCCATCATTTGCCTTAGCAGAAACATTAGTTTCCCTTCTAGAACTAACCAA
This sequence comes from Fraxinus sp. D2006-0159, assembly GCA_903798375.1. Lineage (NCBI taxonomy): Eukaryota > Viridiplantae > Streptophyta > Magnoliopsida > Lamiales > Oleaceae > Fraxinus > Fraxinus sp. D2006-0159. The sequence goes on from CAIGRQ010049845.1 coordinate 13,137, forward strand.
ATCTTTTCCATCAGCATCATCCCGGGGTACGATGCTAGGCACATTAAAATTTGTATTATTAGCTGTCACATTAGTTTTTGCAGGCAATCTCCCTGCAGAAACTTGCTTCTGAGCCCCCACAGTACTGATTTCCATGGAATCTGATGACGGTACAACCTCAGAAGAATCAAGTGAGCCATCTGTCTTCAAAGAGACAGTATTTACACCTGCAGCTTCACATGGAAAAAAATTAGTGCCAATGACAGTGAGTTTGGCAGAGTCCCAAAAATTACCGAGGAAATTAAAAAATACGCAATAAGAACTTACAGTCAACATATATATTTTTTATTTCCTTAGATTCAATATCTGGCATCATAGAGCGCAGATTGGACTTTATGTGGCTTTCTTCTTTCTCCATAAGACTTTCCTGGCTGTTGCTTTTTTGCTTTAAGAGGCTGTGTTGTTCCGAGATTCTTGCTCCATATGGCTCTATAAGCTGATGAAAACCCAAAAGGTAATGGAAGAAATCCAAAAGCAAGTTAATAAATTAAAAGAAGTGGTTGAAGATTGAAGTATAAGACAAAAATGTTATTACCGAAATATCTGATACCCAAACAGCAACAGAGTTTTCATAATATGCACCACCCAAAAGTTTTCCATCATGGATGCAGAGATCACCAAGCATTGACCACCCTATATCGACAGAATCACGACAAATGACAGGCTCCCAGGAGTAAACCTGTAGTTCAAGGGATATGAACCACATGAATCAAGTATTCTTTTCCAAAATATTCAACCATAAAATTTCAGAAGTCCAGACAGAAACCTTTAAACTGTCATCCAGTCCGCAAAAAAGGGTTCTTCCATCAGGGTGGAAAGTTATTGACCGTACTCCTGTAGCCTAGGAGAGGAAAAATGCTGTTTCAAACTGATACAATATTTGGAGCACTATAATCAAACTGAAAAGAAAAGAAAAGAGGACAGGAACCATAATATAAGTCTGGATGCTAAATCAGAAATGCATACAAACAAATTTCCATTAAAAAGGAGATTTGTCAATCCTGAAAATACCACACGGATATATGATATAAAAAAACCTTGAACAATTTACGCACGGTCAACAGCTAATCAACCAATATATGGTTATTCAGTAATTATCTGCCAATTGGGAAACAGTGTCAAGACAAATCTAAAGTGATAAATATCACTAAATTATAAATTATTACATAAAATGCTGTTTGATGAGTTCAACAACACATGCAGAGAAAAATCCTCCACATGACGAGGACTTTTATGTTGCAGAATGCAGAAAAAGCCTTGTTGGTTCTGGATTCAATAAGTTCATCTAAAAAAAAACATTGCTAGAAGGTGAAGACACAATAAAAGAGACACAGTTAACTGTAAACTATTCCACAAAAACCTATTAGAAACTAATGCAAAGCCAAAAATATCAAATGTTACATCATTCGGCATTAATTTGTGCGTTTATCATTCTTCAATTTCAATGGATGAATTTCCATTTTAAATCAGGAAGAACAACTGTCCAGTTTTCCAATGTAGAATAAATAATTTAGAACTCATATTTCTAGCCCCTAACGATGCTGCACTTCAGTCACAATTGTTTTCTGTATTTATTGATACAAGTGTGGCATAATTGACCATTTTATAGGATAGAGACAAATCTACTTCGTCTAACAACTTTTATAGATTTGAGACTCAATAGGTTTAGACAATTCTTGCTTTCTTTCAAATGAACAAACTCTCTTACCTCACGCTTAGCAGATCCAATCATCTCAAATGTTTCCAAATCCCAGAATTTCACAGTTTTGTCTGCCGAACCTGGAACATAAATTTTATTTCACTGAAGTTCACGCTCGATAGTGTCTAAAACACCAGTAAGAGTACAAAATAGCACATACTCACCCGTCGCCAAAAGAAACTCCTGTGGATGGAAATCTATTGAGCGAATATGTCCTTCATGGAATTTGAAATCATGCAAAAGCTTTCCAGCTGTCAGGTCCCAAACCTGCACACCACAAAAAGAGTTCACATAACCAAAATGGATAATAACTAATTTCAAAAAAATCTTTTCATCAAAATCTCCAAGTAATACCTTTACTACATTATCTAATCCACCAGAGACTACCCAGCGACCATCAGGAGTGAACCTTATGGTACTTATACCTCGAGTATGACCCTTGTATGTGTGAATGCATCCTTTCTTTTTAATGTCCCAGATCTTTAAATTAGTGTCCATGGAACCAGACGCAAATATATCACCAAATGGATGGAATTGAAGAGCGGTGCAATAAGATCTGTGCCCAGTAAGAGTGCGAACCGCTACATTTCAAGAATATTAACTAAATTAGGGGAGAGCCATGTCAAATTCAAACTATTCTTATAAGAATGTTAGTGACAGACAACTGAGTACAGAAACTGAAAGCTAGAAAACAGGCAATCCAGTTTCTGAGAATCACCAATGCAGGGTTCAATTCAATCCGGATTATAGCTTATTATTCTCTTTCGTGCAATGTATAATATCTAATTAAAAGACAACTTACTTTTTGTTTCTTCCAAATCCCACAGCTTTGTGGCACCTGAAGAAGATCCAGCAACCACTAAACTCTCTGCTGAATCAAAAGCTACAGACTCTACCGGACTTGTGTGGCCACATAAGCTCTGCACAATCGCCAAAAGGGCATCTTCTTTCAGTTGTATAATGTGTCAAAAAAATTGAAGATGGTACAAAATTATAAGTAATATTTTCTCAAAATAGAAGACAATGTGCATTGGAAGACGTGCATTGATGCGAGTACATTTTTATCTAGATATCTTCGTTATGCTCAGAAACAATTAGACAAGGACAAGAGCAGCAGATAATAATTGCTCGGTGCTAAATTAACTCCATACGATAATTTTAAGTGGTCGGCCACTCAGCCCTACATTACTAGAGTGCATCAACTCCATGGCTTCCAAATTTCAATGCAACAGCAAATTAAATGCAAGTATAGTAAAATTAAAGGTACTTCTACTTGCGGAGCACATTTGGTTGTGCTTAAAAGTTACTTGCTAGAAAGTAAGTTGACACTTTCTTGAAAGCATGTTTTGTTAGTAAAAACGGTAACTTTGAAAGTCATATTTGGCAAAATAAGTAACTTAAAAGTAAGTCTATGCATCTTCCAGAGTATTCCGAATCTATCCAAATGGCACAGTCAATCCAATACTGCCAAAATTGCTTCCGCTGTATTCTTTAAACTGAAACAAAAACAAAAATTGCTTTCATTGTTAAATAGTACTTGAATGTTTAGTGTGTCCACGATCAGCTAATAAACTAGATCCCGACAAGACAACAGAAGATAGAGAAAAAGGATGCATCTAGTGATTGGCTAGCTTTATGCTATGGACACGCATTAATTCCAGATGTTTTCAACGGCAGCAAATGATAACAAGTACTTCCAAGTTAATTGAATTCCACTTTAAATTACTGGTTGAAAGTACAAAAGTATTTCTCTTTTAAGAGAACAATTTGACTTGCATTTTTAACCGTTTACATTCTACTTAGAAACCAGATATTTACATAAAAGAAAGATATCAATCGACGAGAAGTCGTCAACAAATGATGCTAGCCGTGTGTTTATCTGATGCATTAAATTAAGAACCTCCACATTTATCCAGACTGTGAATAGCTACAAATTCATTAATGCATTGCTAGAACACATATCCTGCCATCTCAATTTTTTCGTAAATTTGTCTCTGATTAACACCAACGTTCTATACTTTTGATAACTTTATAAACCTTGCACAACGTAAAAATTGCATCATACTCCAATCACGAGTAAAAGAGATGGAATCACACCAATCATTTTAAACAGCACAATTCCCAACAGATTGCCATCCAAGCATCATAAATCACATAGTTCATGTAAACAGAATGCCAAAATAGATTATTTTTTTCTACTAACCGTTAGAGATGTGGCTTCGCCAATGGACCAAAGATTAACTTTTTGATCATCTCCACCTGTAAGGAATACCCGGCAATTCTTCTTCCCAATGCTCAAACAATTCACATTCCCCGCATGAGCTACAAATTCCTCTGCATAAGATTCAGTCAATAATACATCCTTTTAACATAAAAATATATTTTCAAGCAGTTCTGTAATTATCTTTGAAGTAAACTCATGGGATTATCTTAACTTGGCTACCCAGGACCCAGGCAAAAGATAAAATTTGGGGAAACAGCACAAAATCTCAAAATTTCCAACAAGTTGGAAATTAACAAAATAAAAAATAAAATAGATCTAACTTCTAAGTTGTTAAAATAGCAAGCTCCATTCAATCACCTCTATACCAAAACACAAGGAAGAAAAATTAGAGAAGTTGAACTGTTAGGCAAATTTTAGTTTCCCACTTTGAAAAAAAATAAACAACAAAGATGTTTGTGATCTTTCTCAGCAATTTTTTCAACATTCATTCAAATTTTTTTCAGCAACCAATAAAAACGACGAGGCAATTTTTGGATAAAACTGATATCAGCCCAGATTAGATCATATGAAACCAGAATGCAAACCCCCTAAACTCAAATTTACATATATAGTCCAGATACACACACAAATGCACAGTTGCATGACTTGCAATCACATAAAAATAAAACAAAAAAAGTTCAAGACAATACGCAATTTGTATCCACGTTTGGACATTTTCCAAAGCCCAGAAATTCAATTTTCGCAAAAGCAATGCAGGAGATTGGAACCCAAGACCTTTGCTTCCGTCGGCGACCGGGCCAAGATTCAAAACCCGGTATGCGGACAGGAAGAAACCCAGAAAGAGTATGTATAGGCGTTGAGTAGAAAATCCAGCAAGAAAGGATAGGAAGCAATCCCTGAAATGAAAACTACAAAGGGAAAAGAAAAGGGGAAATTTTCAGAGCAGGGATTCAACAGCTAACATCAAGATAGGGGAAGAGTATAGACTTCAACAGCGAACTTTCACTTTTTTAATAATCGGATTTATCTCTTACAGCGTATATTCAGTTTCACCGACATATAATTTTGGAAATTTTACTGCCCAGCACAGAAGCCCACTGTTGTTCTTGGACGATATTAAATTATTAAACAATATGAAATTATGAAAAACATGTAGGGGTCTATACCCCATTGAAGATTTGTTCCAGTTTTTATTTTTTTATTTACTTGCAATTATTTTGTTGGGTTTGATTGTCTTTCTTAGTTTCTTGATATTGACTTGTGGAGACATTCTAACCACTAGATTGTAAGAAAATGTAATGAATATTAGAGGTCAAGATTTTTTTTTTTTTTTTTTTTTTTAATTCTCGTATTTGACACGAAGGATTGAATTCAACTCGATAGAAATAGATAGAATTTTAGTATAAGTAGTAAAACTCTTGGACTGTATATAGCTTATCATTTTTTCCTCTTTGGAGCGCAATCAAAATTGACAAAATCTCTGTTCTGTATTCAAAGTATTTTAACGTTATAATTCATACATCGACATTATCAAACCTACTTGATACACATTTAATTCCCATTTGATATATGTGCTTGATAAGGTTTTCAATAAAGACATCATATATCTTGTATGTAATTTTTCATTATGGAGCATGAATACAAAGTTATCAAGGCCCCTAACTCTACTCACAACATTTTAACAATATGTTTCCATCGTCAAGATATCAAACATACTCTACTACAAAAATTAATTTCATCTAGAATGGTGATGCATTCTCCATCATTGAGATATCAAACACGATCGAAAGGAATCACTACAACAAAAATAATTTTTTACGACATATGTTTACGGCGTCCAATTGACGCATGCCGTAAAAAATGACTTTTACGGCATGCCAAAAATGTG
>CAIGRQ010049846.1:0-11748 GCA_903798375.1 Fraxinus sp. D2006-0159
TTGTATTCAATTTACCCCTCTCAAGTTCTCATAAGTCTATTTAATTAATTCAATCACATTTCTGTACGAATATACCTTAGTTAAATGAAATATTGGTGCTAAGAATTCATATAATGATCGTAATAATTAGTATATATATCTTTACACATTGTAGTAATTTATCGAATTTTACTATATGGTTTAAAATTCAAATTCACCTATCAATTCATAAAAAATTCAAAAAATCATCAAATTAGTGATCAAGTAATTTAATGCATTAAACCCATAACAAAATTAACACATGTATGATAAAATAACAAGAATTTTGAATAAAATAAATAAATGGTCCCAAGTAGATTACATTGTCCGCTCTAATATAAAATCTAGCTACTCATAATACAAAAAGAAAAATAAGAACTTGTTATTGAATAAATCAACGAGTTTTGAATAAATGTGTATGAAAAAGAAATTAATCTTGCATCAAGATCTTGTTCCTTTTCTAGTCAATGCTTCAAAACTTAAATTTCTAAATGTTTTTTCTCCCTTGAATTGTGCTTTTCAATCTCTAGTTGTATTATCTTTCTCTCAACTTGTAGAAATCCTCAAGAGTGCCTCTATTCTTGCATTTATACTCCCCTTCACATTTTTCTCAAATTTGAAGTTTTTCTGGACTTTTCGCAGGCTAAAATGGTATATAATTCTAAACTGACGACACATCGCCTAAGCACTTGAAGGGTGCCACGATATAATTCTGGGTGGCGCCTGGGCACTGCCTATCTGTTCCAAAATTGCTACTTCTGCGGATCAGTGTTTAGTTTTCGGTGCTTGCACACTAACTTTTTGTTCCAAACTCACCTCTAGCGCTTGGACGCTCCTAGTATGGCGTCTGGGCGCTAGTTTGCTGTACATTTTTTTCGCATTCTTAATTTTCTCTTCCGATATCTGATTAAGGTGATTCAAAGTTTATTGAAAAGATAACGCAAAGGAATACAACTTTGTTGTAAATAGATTTTTTTCCAATTCGAACATTTACTATGTCAAAAATGGATCTCAATCTCCAGCAAAAAATCTAGAACGTACTTGTGCGGTTGAAATTTGATTTGTGAAAATATTTTGACCATATTTCACTCATTTTGACTTTTAATTGCATCTAATTGACCCATATCATTCTCGAATCTTCATCTTGAGGTTTGACACAACTTCTGAGTGTTTACACTTTAGTCCCCAAACTTTGAATCTTCTCATTTTTCGTCATTTTTTTGTTTATTTCTTTAAATTCAACTTCATTTCATCGAGTTTTACCTAATAAATGATGTATACAATAAATTAGGCCATAGTTGTTCAAAAGAACTATTAAATGTCTATATTTTTAGGTCTAAATATGTGTATAAAATGCTCTTATCAATCTGCCATTGAAAAGGGAAATCAACTCAAAAGAGCATTTTAACTTCTACCATGGAAATAAGAATTTTGACATTTGGGAACATTACATACATGAAAAAAATTAAAATTATCAAGTTCTTGATTATGCATACAAGGAAAGAAGGTAATTTAAATTTATTTATTTTTTTACTACAAAGAAGCTTAAAAGTAACTCAGCTGTTCTTGCAGGAGGTATTGAACATCAAACCAGTTCCTTATAACTTCATTTCTATGGACTATGAGCTTTTCAATAGATTCAGCCATCAAAGGAGAGAGATAATTGGTCCAGTCTCCGACTTCTCCCTTCCAAACTCTTGAGATTATCAAAGCTGTAGAGTCTTGATATCTCTTCTATGAGGCCTTGTTTTTCTTCCTCTACCGAGAAAGATAATCCAATAAATTCATCTATCTTCGTTGCACTAAACACAATATCCTCTTTGAGATCTTCGTATTTCAGAAAACACTTTTCCAGAGTTGTTCAAGCTTGCATTCCAATATCCAATCATATAATCCCAAAATGGGCCGAAAGGGTGAATTCCTTTACAAACCATTTCAAAGGCTTCATCAATGTCTAGTTGCTCTGCGTCTTTTTCTAATTTATTTTCGAGCAAGATATGGTGATGAGAGATGAACTGATCCAAGGGATTTCTACAAATGTAGACTACCCGACACTTAGATTCAAGAATTGTATTGGGAAGCAACTCGTAAGGCATGTGGGTCGAAAACATTCTTGGATTGGGAATGCTCTCAAGATCAGGATTATCATTCCCCCAATAAACATTGAATTTAAGAAAAGTTACAAGTGAATGAGGGTTGGATGTGAGTAAAGGGGTTTGATCAATGGAATAATTATTGCGATTGACAATGCTGAAGATGAGAGCTTTCATCCAGGTGGTTCCTGATTTAGGCGTGCTTGCCAATAGTATATCAGTATCACGAGCATCAAAGTGTCTTTGAGAGGATACTATTGGTCGAAAACATCGTACTGGACACCAAAAACCTTTGTATTGACAGCCAACGGCCATCCCAGTTTCTCTCTTGTGGAAGTGTTTGGAATAATTCCTTTATATCATCATAAACTTCAGTAGAAGAGAGATCTTTCGAGGCTTCAGTTTTCTCCATAGGGGAAGAAGATGAAGAAAATGTGATATTATATATAAACCACTGTTGGCTGGCATTAGTGAGTGGAAATCCCAAATGCATGGATATTTGTAGGAAAATCCCTCTAGGATAACGAAAATCACGTGCAAATGAACCTTGGACTCCACATACGTTAAAAATTAAAAAAAGCATAGGTTTGTTGTTATCTTGTTATCTCCTTTTACTTAAAAGGGAGGAGGTTTTAACTCTCCTACTATATTAAAATCCTTCCATACTTGCTCGTGAATTTGATCCTAAATGAAATTGAACGTTTTCCATGTAAATCCTCATGTTCATTTATATATATTCATTTCAATTTCACTTTGGCCATAAACTAACAATGTTATGTTCAATTTCCTTACATTTCATATATAAAAACTAAAGAGTACCTAAAACACGATAGAAGTGGAGTGTAATAAAACTGACATGACGTATCCTGGTTTCTAACAAATCTAGTTGTAGTTCGACCTCAAATTTATTGGAACAAAGCGTTTTATTTTTTATTTTTTTTTACGCTTGGAAATGAAGTTTCTTATACTAATAAACATTATTCAGGAAAAATTTATTAACTCGACTTGAATGTTTTGCGAAAAATATAAACATCTAGACAGATTTTTCTTACACCATTTGGCATTGTCTAAAAGCAGGTGTTAAGGACATGAGTGAGGTACTCTCAGCTGAGTTGGCAGCAGTAGTGTGAGGATTCGATTTTTACCACCCTCATGTTCTAGCGATACTCTATGTAAATACTCTTGGAATAAAAATTATCGAGAATTGACTAAGCTAAACTAGGTTGGATTCACAAGAATGCACTGATATATCTAATGGAAGAAGGCTAAGGATTGAGGGATTTTCTAAAAATATTGATTGAGGGAAAAGCACAGAGAAGGTGTAAAGAGGCCATGGAACTAAAATACACAAGGATTTCATAGTCGGAGTCCTGTGGATAAGTTCAACAAGATTGAGTATCTCTTATATTTAAAAAATCATTTAGCATCATGGCAGTACCTGTAAAATAAGCCAAAAATCTCATATATACTGGTTAAATGTCATTTTCAATAATTATCAATTTACCAATTTCTTATAATTGATGCTTGATTCAGATAACAACTTTCCTTATTTATTTCTATTTTAGTCTATTTGCTTGCTGGATTCATCAGCAAATGTATTGTTGAAAGGTAGAACTGAAAAATCAAGGAGATTGAATTGTTGAATAGAGCCAATTTTCTACCAATTAGAGAGGAGAAGACGTGAGAGAATTCAATGGAAGAGGTTCCCCAATTTTTCAATTTCTGTTCCCCCGTTTTTTGTTTGTCCTCCAATTCCATTTTTGAAGAGCATATAACAATTCCTGAACGCTTGTTCTTTAGGCCAATTCAAAAGCACATATTCTAACCATAATTTAACTAGAGTTCACACATCAAAAAATTATGGTCAAGTTTAGCTAAAGTTACTTCGACGTACATTAGCAATAAAATTCTCCCTCTTCACTTGTTGCTCTTGAACTCCTAATGCTTCTCTCAATTACTGAAATTTTTTCTTTTGTTGAAAGTATTTGTAGAAACACAAAGAGAATGAAAGAATGGTTCTCACCGGATGCTACACCGCTTATCGGATTTTCAAGTTCTTACCGGTTTTGCTTAATACTTACCGGATGGAAGTTCTTACCGGTTTTGCAATGCTTATCGTATTTGGAAGTTCCTTACAGGTTTTGTGCAAACTTACCGGATTTTGTAAATACTCTATTTTTAAGAGTGAAAAATAGAGAAAAAGAACCACACACATGCTACGTTTCTTGCTGAATATATAACCTTACAAAACACATGATTGTCAACAACTTTCTACCCACTCCAATTTATCAAGTTGTCAACAAAATATAAGACCATACTTAAATAACTAACAAAAGTTAAACTACCAACTATTTGTACTTAAATCATATGACTTTAGATACAAAATTCAACAACCATTTGAGTACAAGAAAAACATGACAGCCAAAGTGACAAACCAACTTCAACATTCCTCCATGTCACTTTTGTTGGAAACACCAAGATTGTTTCTCAATGCTTCAAACATTGTATTTTCTAAAGACTTTGTTAATGTGTCTGCAAGTTGATCATTAGATTTGCAATGCACCAACTTTATTTCATTTTGTTCCTGAGCTTCTCTTATCGAATGGTGTCTGATTTTGATGTGTTTGGTTCTATCATGGAAGACTGAATTCTTTACCATAGCAACAATGGACTGATTATCACGATAGATAACTGTGGCCTCATCTTGCTCGAACTTCAGATCTTCTAACACCTTCCTTATCCAAATTGCTTGATTGGTAGCTTTTGAAGCAGCTACGTATTCAGCTTCAGCTGTTGATTATGCCACAGTTTTTTTGTTTCATTGAAATCTAGCATATGATACTTGAACCAACCTATAATATGTAGCCAGAATTGCTCTTCATATCCTCAAAACTCCATGCCCAATCACTATCAGTGTAGCCGATTAACTTGCACAATTTTGACTCTTAAACCAGATCCCCAATTCATCAGTTCCTTTAATATATCTCAGGACTCGTTTGGCTGTTTGAAAGTGCAATTCACTAGGCTCCTGTCTGAATCTTGAAATAAGATTTGCAGCATATGTAATATCAGGTCTGGTTGCTGTTAAATATAATAAACAACCAATCAAATTTCTATAAAAATTTGCATCAATCTCTTTGCACCGTCTTCCTTCAACAATTTTTCATTATGAACTAATGGTGTGCTAATAGCTTTGCAGTTTTCCATGTTAAATATCCTTAGCACATCCTTTGTAAACTTCCTTTGACTAATAAAAATTCCTTGCTGATCTTGATAAATCTTCCTTCCTAGGAAGTAATGCATCTCACTCATATCAGTCATTTCAAAATCCTTCTTCAATTCATCTATCACTTCTCTAATTGATTTGTTGCTGCTACCTGTGATCAAGAGATCATCAACATAGAGTAATATGATAACCATTTCTACTTTCACCTGTTTTACATACAGAGTTTGTTCATTTAAACTCTTTGTAAAACCAAGATAACCAAGATGATTATATATTCGACTATACCAGGCTCTTGGAGCCTGTTTTAAGCCATACAAGGCTTTCTTTAATAGATACACTTTATCTTCATTCTCTTCTATTAGAAAACCTTCAAATTTCTCTATGAAGATCTACTCATCCAGGTAGCCATTTAGGTAGGCTGATTTGACATCTAGTTGGTAGATTTTCCAACCACTTTGGGCAACAATTGCTATAAGCAATTTGATAGTCTCATATCTAGCAACAGGGGCAAAAGTATCAATGAAATCAACACCAAACTGCTGAGCATATTCTTTAACAACTAGTTTGGCTTTTAGCTTATTAACTGAACCATCTGGATTTAGTTTAGTCCTATACACCTATTTCACTCTAATAACTTTCTTGTCCAGTGGTCTGTCAGCTAGTTCCCAAGTTTCATTTTTCTTAATCATCTTGATCTCTTCCTCCATTGCAGCCATCCAATTAGGTGATTTAGATGCTTCATCAACGCTTGCATGTTCAACTATAGCATCATTACATCTTGCATAAATGTCAGCTAAAGGCCTTATCTTCACCTACCATTAGCTGATTCTGAATCATCATCAGATTCATCTTTACTGATTCTTCCTTCTTTGTTTTGAGGAATCAGTTCTCTTATTGTTTTTTCAACAGAACTTTCCTCCCAATTCCACATAGTTTCTTCATTCACCCTGATATCTCTGCTGGAGATTACCTTTTTGGACTGAGGATTGAACACCTAACATCCTTTGGCATTGCTGCAATAACCAACCAATACTCCAACTTTAGCCTTATTACTCAATTTATCCCTTTTTTGCATCAAGAATATGAGTGTAACAAGCATTCCCAAACACCTTCAAGTGTGAGATATCTGTCTTGACATCATATAAGGCCTCATATGGAGTCTTCTTCTCTAATGATTTTGTTGGCAAGCGGTTGAGAAGATAAACAGCAGTGTTAACTGCCTCTGCCCAAAACTCCTTAGGTACCTTTTCTCAATCAACAAGCACCTAGCCATTTCCATTACAATCCTATTTTTCCTCTCGCTGACTCCATTCTGTTGAGGAGAATAGGAAATGGTTAGTTGATGCTTAATACCTTCAGCTTTGCAGAAATTGTCAAATTGTCCACAACTATACTCAGTTCCATTGTCAGTTCTGATTAGGGGTGGACAAAATGTCCAAACCAAATCAAGCGGTTCGATTCAGTTCTACAAAAAAAATTAATAGTTTTGGTTCTTCGAACAAAAGACCATTTGGTTATAGTTTTGGTTCGGTTCTGATTTTAGAACCAAGAATCAAACTTAATTTATAATTTTATTTTTTCTATGAATTTGATTTTATGTTAATTGAAGCCAGCCCAATGGCCATTATTTTTGTACAATCCATAAAACATATTTAGCCTATTAAAGAGATTTCGAATTATAATAATGACATGAATTCTGGCATGTTTGATATTGAAGTAATGCTCTACTTGCAGATTAGGCTAAAATTTGAATTTATAAAATCGACAAGAGTGAAGCCGAATAACCGAATATCGAGTATGTTTTGTCACTACCCCTACCTATTAGTTTCGAGTTTTAACTTTATATTTCAGTTTCATATTTCATTTTACTCATGTAGGTCTAACTACTTCATGTAAATGAATTGATTGGACGGAGGATAAAAATGGAACTCGATATTATTAACTTCTCGCAATGATTCATTCGTTTATATTTTGTTTGTTAATTTTGACTTTTATAATTTTGATTATTGATAATTTGAACTTGCTTACTGTTTGATGCTTATATTTTTTATTTAAATATATATTAGTAATTTACGAATATGATGCAAGTCTGAAAATTTAATTAATACTCTGTAATAGTACTAGAACCAGACCAAACAGAAACCAGAACCAAATGGTTCGGTTCTGCATCTTAAAAAAATATTTGGTTNTATTTAAATATATATTAGTAATTTACGAATATGATGCAAGTCTGAAAATTTAATTAATACTCTGTAATAGTACTAGAACCAGACCAAACAGAAACCAGAACCAAATGGTTCGGTTCTGCATCTTAAAAAAATATTTGGTTCCATTATAAAAAAAAAATTATTGGTTCATGGTTTAATTCGATTCTCTTGAAACCAGAACTAAATGGAACCACGTCCACCCCTAGTTCTGATAGTCTTTATCTTGCAGCCACTTTCATTCTCCACCAATCTCTTGAATGTTTGAAACACAACTGCAACTTCTGACTTAGCTTTCAAGAAATAGACTCAACACATTCTAGTTAAGTCATTAATTAAAAGGATAAAATATTTGCTGCCATTCAATGTAGTAACTTTCATTGGACCACAGACATTTAAGTGCACTAACTCAAGTTTATTAAAAGCCATTATTGATTGATTCTTAGGGAAAGTCAATCTCGTTTGTTTTCCCAATTGATAGACATCACAGATACAGACACCATCAATGACTTAGGTAGATTTTCAAAAAGATTATAGTTATACATTTGCCTAAGTGAAGTATGACTAGCATGACCAAATCGTCTATGCTATAAAGAAATCTCACTTTCTTCAGCTAAATATGCTTGAGTAGTGACATTTTTCCAATCTGTAGGAAAGCTTATATTTCTCATTTGAAATATCATTAACTCATTCCCAGTTTCATCTAATATAATGCAGGCTTTTTCTTTAAACATCAATGCATGATTTTTCTCTAACAGTTGCCCTACACTAATTAGGGTCTGATCTATTTTAGGCACATATAAAACATCAAGAATATGTTTAATACATGTTGAAGTTTGAACATCAATCACTCATATGCCTTTCACTTTCACAAAGTCACCATTTCCCACTTTTAACTCTGAATTTGTAGGCTGTATTCAGTTCCACAAAAATGCTGGAGTCTGCAGTCATATGGTGAGTCACTATCCAATAGCTAGGTTTCAACCTTGCTGCAAGCCTTGATAGCAGAGAATATATGTTCTTTAAGCAGTTCATCCTGATTTTATGCCATTTTTACTTGCTGCTATGGTTGTTTCCCCCTTTTATTTTTGCACACTTTCTCAACATGGCCAGATTGTTTACACCTTTAACACTGAACTCCAGGCCTATACCAACACCATTTAGGAGAAGACCATTTCTTTTACAATGAGGACAAGGTGTAAACTTATCCTCTTTGTTTCCAGTTCTGCTGTCTTCGGGGTTCTTTCTTTTCATCCTGAGGTTTCTTCACACCAAAGCTCATTTGAGCTTTGTATTTTCATTTAGCAAACATGGCTCCTTCTGTTTGTTCCTCCTGTCTCATTAGCCTTCTTTGTTTAGTTGTCTGCAGTGCATTCACCAATTCAGCCAAAGTTATAAATGACAAGTCTCTAGAATCCTCCAATGATGATATCTTGACTTCAAATTTTTTAGGTAGGCTTATTAGAATCTTTTCCACTACTCTCTTATTTGGTAAATCATCTCCCAAAAGTCTGATTTGATTTACAATCTTCATCATCCTATCTGAAAAATCCTTCACAGCCTTAGTGTCTTTCATCTTCAAAGTCTCAAACTCTCTTCTAAGGTTGAGTACTTGCATTTGCCTTGTTCTTTCATTGCCTTGATATTATTCATTCAGAATATCCCAGGTTTCTTTTGCAGTCTCACAAGTCATGGTTCTTGTGAAGATAACATCTGACACGGCGAATTGAATGCAAGAGAGTGCCCTGAACTTTTTTGCTACATCTTCACTATGTTGCTTAATCTGAGCCACGGTTGGATTCGATTTTAAAGGAAGAGGCTCAACTCCAGTATCAGTTATCTCCCAAAATCATAGGCTTTGAGGTAAGCGTTTATCTTTGCAGCCTAGAAGTTGTAGTTTTCTCCGGTCAAGGTAGAGGGCAATGGTGCTGAGAAGCCACTTGAAGCCATTTGTTTTTCTGTCAACTCAATATACATTTGCTGATGGTTTCTTTTATGTGCTGCTCCTGCTCTTCTTCTTCCTTTCTTTCGATCCCTTTTTTAAGATCAAAGGTGCTCTGATACCATGAAAGATTATTGATTCAAAGAGAATGAAAGAAAAACCAAAGATCTCAACTTACCGAATTTGCACAAAGCTTACCGATTTCTTCACTACTTACTGGATTTGACACTAACTTGCCGATTTTACAATGCTTACCGGATATGGAGGCTTTTACCGGTATTGCTTAATACTCACCAGATGGTGTATATACTTACTGGTAAATGCTCTGTTTTGAAGAGTAAAAAAGGAAGAAACGAACCAGTATCCAGCTATACTTCTTGCTGAATATATAAGCTTACAAAAATATGATTGTCAACAACTTTCTACCTACTTCGATCTATCAAGTTGACAATATATAAGACCATTCTTAGATAGCTTAACAAAAAATTTAAACCCACAACTATAGTACTTAAATCACATGACATTGGTTACAAAAAAACAGCATTCCAATGATGGCAAAACGTGACAGCCAAAGTGACAGACCAACTTCAACAATCCTCTTTTTCACTTTTATTATTACGAGTAAGGATTCCGAAGTCGAGTTCCTACCAGTCTCTTTTTTCAGCTCGGTGCTGAGGTCAGCATAAATAGCTGAGAATTTATCCTCAGATTTGTTCACTGATCTGTCAGAACTGGCTGAAGAAAATCTGTGCAGTATCAATTTAATTTTATAGTTCAATGAAATTTTTTGAAAAATAGATGAGTAGATGAACAACAAAGTTACTAAATTAGCATTACATTTTCTTAAAATTTGCAATGATATTTTGGGACTATGCAATCTAAAGTAACTATTGAGGAGACATCAATCTATAACCTATATTATTTATTTATTCATCATCATTAGAAAACAATTTGAACTATATCGACAAAAGAAAAAACTCCGTCCCCAGATAATAAAAATATTAATTTTCATTTTCCCTGTACGAAATTTCTTTAGAAAATTCATCCATATTTGCATGTTTAGTTTCGCTCGATCTCTCTCACACATGCACAACTGGAGTCTATAAATACATCAACTGATAGACAGGACCTAAGAAAATGAGGGGATTTAATTAAATTTTTGTGAAAATTGAGTAAGAAAAAACTAAGTTTTCATCCATTCAACTCTCCTAAACTTCTTGTGAAAATGAGGAGATTTGATTGGACAAATGCTCTTCTGCCCAAAGATTTAATGCTGAATATCTTGTGGTACCTGGAGCTGGATGAGAACCGAGCCATCGCTCTCAAATCTGTAAGTACTCAATTTTGTGGTGTTTTATTTTTTTTCGGATTTGTGGTATGATTATGAATTTGATTCAAGGTTTTGTTTAGCGTCTGTTTTACATAGCTGATTAAGGAAGGGACGATGTTATCTGATTCAGCGAGACTATGATTTCTGAAATATTTATTATTTTGACCTTTTATATAGTTTTGATAAGATATAAGTTGTCCTTCTTTGTCTGATTTAATTAAAGGCTAATCTTTAAAAAATTTCATTTGTATCGGTAATGGAATTTATAAGAGCTAATGAAGTATTTGACATTGTATGGGACTTAACGGTGCATTACTGGATAAAAAAATAATAGGTTTAATGAATATTTGTGAATGTGAAGATGAACAGTGGGCCATGAGGTAAATATAGGGAATAGGCTGTTACGAATCTTTATTTTCATGAGTCACTACGTAATTAATGTACTATAATGATCGATATGACTTGATGATTATTAAATAAAAATTTTGCTTGTTTTCAGTAATGTTTTTACAAGATCTTTTGTTAGATAGAATCACAATATAAATATTTTCGGTTTTTATTTGGACCCTTACATTTCCAAAATTGGAACAAAAAACAAGATATTAATTATCCCCAAATTATCGCACAAGTGGTGGAAAGCTATGAATATTTTTACAATATCTTCCTTAAAACATCCAAATCAGCCCCATAAATGTGTTTCTTTTCTATATAAAAAGTGTCTATCTAACGGAATTTCTTGATTTAATGGAAAAACTAACGGAATTTCTTGTTTTAATGGAAAATCTTTTTTCACCACACCTTACTTTCAAAATTATAATTAAATAATAATAAAAATAAATTAGCTTTTGACAATTCCTTCAAACTAAAATATCTTGAAGCTAACTTATCCGAATCGACTTTTTCTCGAGTCTGATTTATATATCTAATTACGATTT
>CAIGRQ010049883.1:0-14055 GCA_903798375.1 Fraxinus sp. D2006-0159
CAAACGGAATTCCTTCTCTACCATGACCATGACTTTTTGCATAAAAATTTACTTCTACAAAGTATTTTATGCAACATGATATGAAAATAATGATATGGATTTATGATTTGAATGAATAAAAAATAATCCAAACACATGGGTTCTTATATAATAGTTGGAATAGCCATACTAAGAGACACATCTCTTGGAACTTATATCTCTTCATAAAGAGGCACAATTACATCTCTACATAAAGAGACAATTATTAAAAATAATACAAAAAGTTATGATCTCCAAGAGTTATGATCCATATGAAAAGACACATCTTTTCATCATATTTTCTAGAATATTCTATACGATTTTCCAACAATTCAAGTTTTTTAAGTGGCTCAAATTTGGATTAATTTCTCATTCACCAAATAACGAATTTTCGATACACATTTCCAACAATTAACTGGTAAGCTGGGCAACCGCTAGCTTTAACAGTCGGCGGTCGCCCAGTTTGTTTAAGGCTAGCAAGTCCTTAAACCTCGAAGTGGGCAGTCGCTCCTAAAGACACTGGGTGATCGAGCCAGTGTTAAAAAAAACACCGTCGAAAATTGGAAAGAAGAAGATACAGATGGCCAACATTGGGAAGACATACAGTCGAAAATTGGAAAAACATGAGGAAGAGACGAAAGACGTCAACATAATTGAGGAATTAATTTCAGATTTTTGTACAGTAATTCATCAATAATAGTACAAGGAATTTGTGAATTAATCATGTTCCGTCAATTTCTAGATGATGTCGTGTAAACTCTATTTGTTTAATTCCGATATTATGAGTAGCTAAATATTTTTTGTGCTAGGTTTTCGATGAACCTTATATTATAAAACTTTAACTTTAAAATATTTATTTTTGATATTCAAAGCACGTTTTCAATTAGAGATGAACAAAACTCCCGAACCAAACCAGACCGATTGAACCGAATCGAGCGGTTTTTTATAAATTAAATATCCGAACATGTATTTGAATTGAGAACCGATGAGTTTGGTTTGATTTTCGGTTCTAGACCAAGAACCGAATCTAAATAATTTTTAAAATTTTTATATTGAATTAATTCAATTATTTTAATTTTCTAAACAAATTAGCAAATTAACTAATTTAGTAATTAGTTCTCCAACTCTCAAGCCAACTCCATGCCTAGCTAGCCTAGCCTAACCCAATTTCTAAATTCATTTTTTTTTAATTTTTTGGCCCAATTATTAATTTCATTGTTAGTCCAAAATCTAGATATTTTTAAATTTTTATCATTCCCTTTCCAATTTCATACTTTCATTCGGTAAGCACGAGTTCACTAACCCCAAATCATTTGATAAATTTAAAACTTACATCTACATGCCCAAATCGAAGCTGCTGACTATCGAGTCTTACTTCCCCTATCCAACTGCTCATCGAAGTTACGAATGAACATATCATTAGTTATATTTACGTAGTGTTGTTGTAAATATTAAAAAAACTAATTATGTTACAGAACTGAACTAAACCGATCCGAACCAAATGAAACCGATCCCGAACGGTTCCATAATTATATTTGGACTCGACGGTTCCATTTATTAAATACCCGAAAATTTTGGTACCGAATCGGACCATGTCCATCCCTATTTTCAATTCTTGAATAATATACAGATATATGCACAATATTTGTATGTGTTTTGTGGTTTATTTTACCTTCGAAAGATTAAAAATAAATTAGACATAGTGTCAATTATCGTAGAGTCCGATAAAGAATATTAATATACCACTATACTCTATGTGATATTTAAGTAGTATGTTCACATCGTTATAGAAATATAGTCAGGTCACATGTAAGAATATGTTTAATTTTACTTGAGGCAGATTGTTAAACAATTTAGGAATATCGATCTTCATATTTGAATCGTGTTGTCAAATTGTAAGGTTTGGGGTTAAAAGGAATTGATACAAAACAATTCGAGATCCTAGTGCATTTTTCATCAAACTTGCATTAATTACAATCTTGAGTCAATTTTAGTTAAATTAAGTCTTGTATTCATAAGTAGATTATTTAATTACAATTTAATTTTAAAAAAAAAAAATCATAATTTTGATTAAGGTTAAGTTAATTTGAAGTTGAATGAGTACAATCTTTGTGAGTAAGATATTTGGACTCAAAATCCATTTTACTATTTTTTAACGATTTGTGCACTCGAAGTGATTTCAAGTGAAAGAATATTTTCGTGATAGTAACCACTATTTCACAAACATTATCAAATAACCCTATTTCGTTACGTGTTCATTAAATAAAAAAGTAAAAATTATGAAGTACACTAACATATAACATGCTATTAGAATATTACAAGTTATATACAATAAACTGTGTCCCTAATGTAAAGTAGAATACCCTATTTATAGGGTTACAAGTGACTCTAAAAGGAAATATTATAAGATAATTACAATCAAGTACTAAGAAAAATAATGCTACACAATGGAGAAAATATCATGAAGAACAATTTTTATAATATTTTCATGTCTTCAACATCCTCTCTCATCTTATAGCAACCAAATTGACTAGTAAATGAAAATGAAAAGTTACCATGAGAATTGATGATTCGCATGACTTGGTCTTTGAAAAGCAACACGAAATCTTGGGATTTTTCTTCTATTGGGTTGCCCTTATGAATTAAAGTGTCGAATGTAGTTTAGTCCAACTTGTCAAACAAGCCAATACGTTCATAATTAGCTTGAGACTCGTCAAACCCAATCTAGATCAGTAGGCTTAGTTTTTTCTTCCTTCTTTATACTTCAACAAATCCTAAAAATAGAAAGAAAACATTCTTCAAAATGTTAGAGAGCATACTAAAGAAAGAGTATAATGTGAGAGATCTTACAGTACAAATTATGGCTGCAGGTACCAAGATAAGAACTGCTCCCAAATCTACAAGTATCACACAAAAACAATACAAAATATCATGGTAAAAAACAATAAAATTTTGGTACTTGCATGTCAAAGGTTGGTTTTTTGGAAAATGGTCGTCTTGACCTTATGAACAAACGAAGTACAACCTGTAAATTCAGGTGGGTTGCTATGATTACATCATATCTAATATCTAAATACAATACTACTTGGGAAAGTTTTTTTCTTAATAAAAAAAGTGGAAGTCATTGGGCTGAAGAAAAGAGAGTAGTTTCTTTGCAAAGAAAATCAAAATTCAATGTGAAGATTAGTTTCAAGAGAGAAAAGGAGGGCACTGCAACATGAACCATGATGAAAGTGATATTGGCGCGGCTCAATCTGAGATCGTCGTTTACCAAAAATATTGTACCATTGTAAATCCGTCTTCGGATTGAACCTCACCAACATCGCTTTCTTTGGCAGCATCCACCATATCTCTTAATAATATAGTACTGGAGGATTTTTGACATTTCAGCCAATATTCAAGTTTTGAACAATGTCCTTTTCTCAACTTGAATATATAGGGCAATGCACATATCTTGAACAACGAATGCTAAAAATATGGTCCCCTATTGCAAACAAAAAGACAATACAAGAATCATTTTAAGGCATCTTAAGTGGGACATGAACTTGGGTGGATTAGTAAGAGGTGCATTGAAACTTATGTTGGTGGTTGGGGGTGGCAATTTTGATGTGGGATCATAAAAATCATGGTTTTAATTCCGCGAATCGAGTAAATTTAAGGCCCTTTTTGTGTGTGATTATTTCAGGAAAATGGAATAATATTAAAACCCAAAAAAAAAAAAAAAAACTTGGAAAAATGATTATCTTTTAGGCATTCAGTCCTATAGAATGTCTACCTTCTTCATCCATTATCATAAATGATACATAACACAGATCAATTATATGAATAATACTTGAAAAAGTTAAAAGAATGTGAAAACCTAAAACCCTTTACACAATAATATAATTGAAAAATGAAGGAACATATAAAATGCATTAAAATGATGATCAAGGGCCTCCATATCGAATGCTTTGTGGGTCGTCTCAGACTAGAAGCAACGAAGTTACCATGAGGCGAAAAGAAAGAAAGAAAGAAAGACACGATCAAGTGCTTTTTGAAAGTATCAGACTTTACAATTGGTATGTATCGAACGGAGATTCGCCATCACAAAGATATATGTACATATGAACAACTAAATAGAGCAAATGGAGTAGAGGAAGATGTATAAAGGTAGGGTTAGCCTCGGGATCAGAAAGAGAAGAAGGTGAGGAGAATGATGTAAAAGGGTCTTCTAGGGTTCTCATGCTTAGCTTATGCTCAAAATATTAATTAAAAATCAAACACTCCTTGTCTTGCGCGTGCACTTGAAATATTCTCTACCAAATAACTCTAACAAATCCCTTTTTTCTTGTACCCGTCTTTCATTATTTAATTTATTTGACACAGTTATTTAATTAAATTTTTTCTTTAACATTCAAAATCGGAACCTTTAGCTGCATAGCATGTTTGAGCTCTTTCATGTAAAAGTTTAAACTCTTAAAGATGTGACACCATTATTTCATTAAATTTTGTCTTTAAAAATATTATAATGGTGTTCGAGCAGCTCATGCCCAAAAAATAAACTTGAACGAGAAAAACTCCAAATAATTATAAGCAGGTTGTTCGAGCCTCTCTGCAACCAGCTCGACCAAATGTGAACTATTTCAATTCAGTTTGACACACTGTTATATGACACGACTGGCATCATAAGAATTCAATGTGATTCAAGATCAATAAAGCCCATCGGGGCATAGCTTAGTGGTGCAAATGATAGGAGTGAGTTAGTCTCAATTGAGCTGGCAGTCGCAGTGTGAGAGTTCGATTACTGCCTCTAATAAGGTTTGATTGTAGGTACCAATATGACAGCTCTTGTACCCTAACTTGCTGAGGCACATCTAGCGATTTATCTCCTCCACGATGTTCTAGGGATGGGGCGGTGGAGCCCCTCAAGATTGGGGTTAACCTTAATAAAGTACCATGTAGTCATTCCGTTTATTATTGTAAATAAATAAAAATGAATGCTTGATAAATGAATAGTAATTAAGAATTCAATAGATAATTGCATAGAAAATAATTAAAGTGTTTATGAGAGAGAGAGAGAGAGTTGGAAACACGAGTGCAGAATGTCAGCGAAGGATTGTCTATAAAGAATGTTCCATTGATGTACGTACAAAAGTTTCATCTTCTTTTACCTTTCCAAAAACATGCACTTTCTTCAAAGTAATTGCTACCAAAACGTTCTTATCATCTACTTATATTTAGCTAATTATTTCTATCGTTTTAATTTTGACATTTAAGTCCTCAAATCAACCATTCTTCCTACATAAGTTTTCATGATATTTTTTTGACCGTCATTGAATTTTAAATTATTTTGAATAGTCCTCGATTCGAAACTATACAATTCTATTTCTATGTCCTCAACATCGCCAATTTTTAAATGAACGAAGATAAAGTAAAAAGTAATGAACATTGTTAAAAAATTTAGTCCATGTAATTCAACATAATTTCTAGTCCCTAGTAGGGATTAAAATTGAGTTTTTAGTAGATTTTAATAAAAGCAGACAAAATGTTCATGAAATGTGTGATTAAAATTAATTATTGACATTAACTTTGATTAAAATTTAAATCGGAAACACCGGCGTCAAAGGAGGGGTGGCTTGAAGGTGAAATGGGAGACAATAGTCTTGGGGTTGCTAACCCTTTTCTTTAATCTTTAATGATACTTTTTGAGACCCAAATGAAAAGAGGCTCTCTTTTCTTTCGTTTCTCTCCATAAAGTTGTTTCATTCATAGACAACCAAATAGGAGCTAGGTGGCCCTCTTATTTCCATGCACTCTAAAATGGTATGAACTCAACTATCATGTGACCTTTTTCAAAAAAAATACTCGATTTTGATTTTGAAATTTTATTTATTTTTTTTTATTTTTTTTTGAGAAATCGTACATTTTCAATAGAAAATTGATGTTTTTTTGAATTAATTCTACATAATCAACGAGTCCGAGTAACCGAAATAAGTAGAGGAAAAGGCAACTAACGTGAATTCTAATTTGATTTCATTTTTCTCTCCAATTTGTTGAGTAATTTTGATTTTTAAGTCACCGCTTGTGACCTTAAATCATCTAAGCTTAGTGCCGTGTATGGTCTCACAAACCGCTTCATTGAACGTTTTAGCATGTCTTTGTGACACTAGGACAAAAACATGGGACTAATGGTCACTTTATTATTGGTGGGCCATGTTTAATTTTCCCTTAGACATGGATACATTTCTATTGTGAAAGAGTGCAAAAAGGCAATCCCTTTATTTATAACTTAGCTCATGTTGAGACATATTATTTTTTTCATTCTCATTATACTCATTTTGGTTGTCGATAAGAATTCGTTTGCAGGATATTACCTCATTTAAAAGTTTAAGATTTAAATTTATATAATAATGACAAGACTGAATTGAACACTTTTGTCTAATCTAATGACATGCTAACGTACTCAATTTTATGACCCTTCCTCCATGCGGTGGATGGGACTTAAAGAGAGTCAAGAAAATGGAAAAATATCGTAATAAAGTCGAAGAAAATTAAATTTTCTCCAATTCTCAATGTGTTGCATTCAAATCACTTCCTACTATTTGGGGGACAATCCTGTCTACATGCGATTCTCTAGGATCTCGCGTATGTGAGTCCCATAATATTAATGCTTTCAATATATATATAAAGTAAATTTAAACCAAAAAATTTCGCAAAGTGCCGACCTTGCTACTAACTTATGAGATAAAGACGCACGACATACTATGCCAAAAGAGAGAAAAATCCTTCCCACTCTTACTTTTTTCACTCCAATGTCGCCACCCGTGAGGGACATGCTCTTTTCTCTGTCTAAACTATAACTACAAGCATTATGGCCAAAAATAGACAAAAGCATACTCTTGTTTACACTTTTAACCATTTTTTGGGGGTTAATTTTTATCTTTTATATGATTTTCAAAGGATAAATTTCTCTAGGGGTCTTCATCCTTTCAAAAATAATTTCCTTCCACTTTGAATGATACTTAGTGGAAATGCAAAATCTTCTTGTAGGGGTTATATATATACGTATAGTAGGTCATCGAAATGGAGTGAAACTATTTTGGAACAATTATACCCATCAATCATTTATCACGTGCCTTCCGTGTATTTGTTTGCCGTATAAACATAAAAGGTAAGGATCAATGATCAAAGAGTTCAACAGAAACAAACAGAAGTCAAAAAAAGATTATTAAGGTTCAACATGACAAGATAATCATAAAAATATAGCATAAAATATGTCAATCCTCAACTGGGATGTTCCTTTTCATGATCTTGTTAGTGCTCGATATAAGTTATGCTCTTTCAAAAGCACTCTTGAATCAGATTGAGTAACATGCGAACAAACTTACTCATCACAAATGTGGGAGGGAACTAATGCATCCTGGCCTATAATCTATGCTACCTTCAATGAAAAGCACAATTCTGGCTGCTACTTCCCTTTAAGTTTACAATATGCGCATAGGCCGGATCCCAAGAAACCGAGAGATTGACCCACAATGTTTAACTGGAATAGAATCACAATCATTATCATCAAAAAATCAGACGACATGGATTCTTTATATGGTGGATGAGAAAAGTAAAGATGAAAAAAAGCTCAAATAGATATTGATGCTCACCAAATCAAAAGGAAGTCCACCAAAGAGTAGCCAGCCAAAACCAATTGTAAACAGGTCCTACATGAAAATTATCTTTATATCATCACATGACATGTTTTAGAAATGGAAAATCAAAGTTGATTTAACTGCGAAATACGTAACATTTGGGAAAAAAAGATTGATTTAAGTCATTGTAAGTTGATGAATATGTAATCCTAGAAGTACTTTCTCGACATACCTTCAGGTTTCCACATATCGACTGTGTAAGTGCTGAATTGACAGTCGTGTTCAAAAACACGGTATAGTTCAATAAGAAAGCCACAACACATGACAAAAGCGTCACAGCCTGCAAAGATGTGAAGAACGAATCAACACTTCATATTATAAGCTAATATTATTTTCCCCCGTCCATTCTACATATTATTGAATATCAAGGAATTTTGAAAAAGGAAATGTAACAACGCCGTCTTCACAAATTAGTAACTGATAGCAATGAATGACATGTAAACAGAGTACGAAAGTGATTTGAAAGCCATAGAGACTTTCTAGGACATCGGAACTTCCACGGAGAACTATGCTAGTTGTAAAAACCTGACACACAAATTTCTCGAGTGTTCAAGTTAATTGATGTATGAAGAATCGAACTACCTACACATCATTTGATTTTTCTCCCATTGCTCATGTTTAGATTCAAAGAAAACGAAGCGCTCGTTTTAGGTATTGTTTGGTTTCGGTACCAAATAAATTCCAGACAATGATGCAGAACGTGGGCATATATTTTCAGTGAAATGATTACCAACAACCAGTCTAAAGCCTTGACTCGAAAACAATGTGAGCCTTTGGAAGTAGCTTAAGGAATTAACATTGCTCACGACCCATAGAATCTAGTACTAGTCTAATGGCTCGGCTCGGCTCGGCTCGGCTTTTGGTACTAGCCCATATATTCCTTTCTTGGCCCGACTAGAATCTAACATATTCCTATATATAAGTCGTTTACCCTAGCCCTTTTTTAGTGTGTTTGAATTGTGAAATATTGGAGA
Organism: Fraxinus sp. D2006-0159; assembly: GCA_903798375.1. Taxonomy (NCBI): domain Eukaryota; kingdom Viridiplantae; phylum Streptophyta; class Magnoliopsida; order Lamiales; family Oleaceae; genus Fraxinus; species Fraxinus sp. D2006-0159. The sequence goes on from CAIGRQ010049883.1 coordinate 8,672, forward strand.
AAACGTGGCTGCAGCTGTGAGAGAAAAACGTGTTGCTTTGGTATTCCAAAAACCGGCTGTTGCTTTGTGCTTCCAAAACCGTGTGGCTGCTTTTGTATTTTCTTCTTCTTTTGTGCCTTATTCATTGGTTTTCTTCTTGCCTTTGTGGCTACAAATCAACACCAATATCTTGTTTTTTTTTTGTGGAAGAGATTGAGAAGCAACCGAGGTAAATATATTAGTTGTGGATTGGAACTGTTTGGATTGATTGTTTTGTAGAAAAGGAAACGTGAAGCTGAGCCCGGAAATCACCGTTTCGAAGATCTTGAGGCGAGCTTATGCAACAGGTACCCCAAGTGAACTAGTGGAGAACAATTGTGCAAGGATTGATATACTTAGGTCCGAATAGCTCGAGCTTTTAGGTCAAAATTAGATTATGCACGTCTACATGAAGGCCTGAGTCTTCATCGAAGAACACTCCAGGTTCACTTTTATATAAATACTAGCATTTACACTTAAAATGCATTTAACTTTCAATTGTCAAGTGAGAATGACACATGAATAGAATTATTATTCTGTGTGATCTAAAATAATTATAGATATGGTTTACCACTATCTATAGCTTAAAACTGCAACATTTTGAATAGCTCCTCAGACCACTCTGTCCCTAAATGTGCATGCATGCGAGTGTGAGAGAGAGCGATGGATGTTATGGGATAAAAATTCCACATCGAATAAAGATGAAAAACATAGACCAATTTATAAGAGTATAGATTACTCCTCTTAATAAAGTCGACATTTTAAGATGAAATCTCAAATCTTAAAATGGTATCAGAGTCCGTTAAGCTCTAACGAGTGATTTAATCCGATTATGACTCAAAAAAAAATTGAGCACACAGATTTCAAGATTCGTCTGCTCAAACGAGTCACCATTTTGCGGGGGCATGTTAAGAGATAAAAATCTCACATTGAATAAAGATGAAAAATATAGATCAATTTATAAGAGTTTGGACTACTCCTCTTAATAAAGTTGACCTTTTAAGATAGAACCCTAAATCTTAACAATGGACTCATCCAACGGTCTTATTTAGAAACACAATAGAAGCAAAGATTGAAGTAGAGATGCGACGCATTACTTTACTATATAAAGAAATCACATATGCAGATAGAAATATATATTTCATTCAGTGAAGCTCACCTGGAAACCATGTGAGTACAAGTGTGGGAAATTCATGGTTGTTTCCAGTTCACCTCTGAAATATGCCCATATTAGCAAGATTGGTCCACAGACTATTCCTACAGATTCCGTGATGCAATTAGTATTCCAACAGAAGAAGCTTGAAACAACAATATGAACAAGATTTGGGAAGTTTTGGTCTTACCAGTGCACCACATAAGGCCAAAGCTATTAAGGCCACTGGATTTTCCTATATAAAGAATAAAAATATCACGAGTCACGAGTCATTTATAAATGTCGACTTGACTCTACAACTGACACGAGGTAAAATGAAATAAGGAAGAAATATTACCACTCTGAACTATGCAAGCGAGATTTATTGCATTAGTGATGTTTGAAATGATTACAATAGAATAACCATAAAAGTCGAATGACAAGTCGCGAGTCCCAGCGACGAATGCGCCCAATACGATTGTTCCTACACTGATAAATACCTTGTAAGCATTCTGAAAGCAAAAACCAATACTATATCCACCACATGACAACATATGTAATAACATTAAAATCTACAATGACATATGATCATAGGTCTAAAGATATGGCAAAATGAGCAGCATACGAAACATTTTCACATGGGACTCGCAGAAAATTGCTCTAACAAAACTGTAAGGAACGTACATGAAGAAGTGACAGCTAAAGAAATACTTACCTGCCAACAAAATATGATGAATGTTTCTGTCCCAGCAAAATATACTCCACCATCATTGTAAAAGCAACAGTTGTCCGTCTAAGGGCTGTGTACATGGGAACATTGATCCCGCGGATAGATTCCATAGAGATAACCTGTGAAAAGAAAACAAAGAGATAAAAACTAGAAGGAAAACAAAAGATAACCAAAAGGAGCCTACAAAACAAGATGTACATACCATGTAAAATAAATATGAAATTGTCAAAGGAAGGGTATGAATTATAGCCTTCAGCGGTACAAGTTTTGCCGGGTGATAGGTCAAGCGGAGTGTTTCATCGGATGTGAAAGAAATAATCTTCCAACATCTCAATGCGTAGAGAAACAAACATGAAAAAAGCATCTGCAGCGGCAGAAGATGTTCATTAATAAATTTGTTATCTTGGAACCACGCATTCACTCAAATTCTTCATGTAAAATTGAACTGATAAACTATTTATCTATTAGCAGCTATAATTGAATTACAGAAAAACAATGTGTGCCTGGTGGATTCCAAGATATATGATTCCAATATAAGGTCCTAAATCGTCAAGATCCCGAAATGAACTTAAGTATCAACCTTCTCCTACGATACAATGGCACCAAAAGTGTACATATGTGAACCAAATAAAAATGTCGCTGTTACCGATCCGCAGCTGGTTGCCTACTGGGGAAGTAAAGCTTTTGTTTGATCCAACCTTATGTACTATCGTGGGATAATGATGTTTTGAACTTTCAGTCATGTATTTTTTGTAGGATAACAATAAACAATAACAGAAGAGAGTCATACATCAATATAAAACCGCAAAAGAAGAGTCTGAACTTAAAGGAAGATCACTCTGACACTAACTAAGANGGAAGTAAAGCTTTTGTTTGATCCAACCTTATGTACTATCGTGGGATAATGATGTTTTGAACTTTCAGTCATGTATTTTTTGTAGGATAACAATAAACAATAACAGAAGAGAGTCATACATCAATATAAAACCGCAAAAGAAGAGTCTGAACTTAAAGGAAGATCACTCTGACACTAACTAAGACGTGTGGGTTTTTAGATTTACGTGTCAGATTGATTACGAAAAGGAGACTGGACTAAGAAGGAATGCATTTTGAGATTAGCGTGTTCGTATGGGTTCGTTCGAGGGTAGCGTGAGAAATGATAGAGAGAATTTCCAGGATAAGATACGATGTCTCAAGACAAGTTTTTGATGCTCAGAAATGATTGTAACTTGTGAAGAACAGAATCATCTCAAAGATGTTGCTTCTATTGATCATTAAGTTCAAATGATTCCTGATTTCATAATTAATTTTATTATGCAGCACTATCATTTTATTTTCAGAAATTGGAACTTTGAAGTCACATTGAAAACAAAACTTGTATCAGTTCTTCATTTTCATTCCCGAAATTGTTCCCATTTTCCATGAAATTCTATTAATTCAGTCTATCTGGGTATTTGCAAAAGGTAAGCATGCATATTTAATATTTACTGTAAGACGAAAGATAGTTACCTGAAAAAGTGTGATGACATTTGCAGACGGAAAATTATACGAAGAAATTGCTGCTTTATTGAAGATTACCAACAGAACTGCAGAACAAATTCAAAGTTATAACAGTAGATGACAGTAGCCAAAAATAGAGGAAGCAGAGCTTTTGCATATGAACACTATCTATGCATCTCCCTCGGAAAAGAATCAAGAGGGAAAAAAGAAGAATCGGAAATGATCAACAGATTTCTCGAAATAGACGAAATTATGTGAGCCCACTCGTTGTCAATGGGCTAGCAAAGTTGTAACAATCTTAAAAAATCAAAGTTCTAATATTCTTGAAAAATTAAGTACTGTCTATCTGTATTTCAGTTTCGTGTTTTGAGTTTTGAATTCATTTTGAGTTTTGTGTTTTGAGTGTCATTTTTGAGATTGTTGAAAAGGTGTTCTTTTTGACATTTTGAAAAATTGTTTTGAAAACACGCAAAACACGTTTTGAAAGTTTTGGCTTTGATTATAACTGAAAACACCAAAAACGACAGATTTGTTGTTTTTGATTTTCTTTGTAAATTTTTAACTTGTTTTCAAAAATGCGTTTCTAAAATAGGAAAGAAAACGCGTTTTCACTGTTTTGGAAATCGAAAATAGAAAACGATTTGAAAATGATAAAGAGAACATACCCTAACTTTTTATGACTACATCGTCAATAATCAGACAAAAGGAGAATTATTTAGGGCGGGCTCAACGGATTATGGAAATGGAATAGCGGTTGGATTTTTAGGACTCCCGATCTTTAGAGAGAAAGAAGGGCATAAACTTTTTGTTAGCAATATGCCTACATTTTTTGAAATATTTTTGATCAATTTTAGTGTACAATAACTGAATTGTTGGAGCTGATGTACCTTTTAAAAAATATATATGAAACATTATTGGCTCAACCCCCCACCCTCACCCTCTTTGGAATGTTACAACCTAACCGTGGCAACTCAATAAATAATTTGATGGAACCATCCGTGATGACTGGTTGTGCACTTCTTTTGAAAGGTTGACACCCACTTATACTTGCTCAGTAAGTTAGGGACCAAGCAGGCAATTTTTAATAAAGAAGTTGTTAGTGATAAAAATAATACATAAACATAACAATGAGAAAAATATTATTTGGAAGAAAGGTGCTGTACTGCTGTCATCCTCTGATACAAAAGTAAGAAAAATAAGTGAATAACTTCCATATCACATAGACAAAAAATGATGAAAACCCAAATTTAAGCAGAAAAAGAACCCAGAACATGTCATAAAACTGGTGAGAAAGGAAAGTGTTAACTAACCAGCACATGCCATGTAAGAAATGGCAGCAAATGCACCTTTCTTTGTCATGTTGCTCCTCTTCTTGCTACCGCTGCCGGAGTCAGAAACCGGCAAGAGCGGTGTCTTGGAGGATTCCTCCATGGAAACCATTGGAAAAGAGAGTGAAAAGGTGGGGGTGGTGATTGAGAGATTTTTCTGTTTGTATAAACTGGCAAGAAAAAGCTGAAAATGTGACCTTCTTATAAGACATGGGAAGTGCTTGTCCAGTGAGGTCCACTTGGGATATTTTATTTTGTCCGAATTACTGACGCTAGATTTTGGATTCACGTTGGTTGGTCAACGAAAGAATTCCTTTTAAATTCTTTTTGAATAAAGAAAATTTCGGATTCTGAATTACTAGCGTCGGATTTTGGATTCATATTGTTTGGTCAACGAGGAATTTCATTCTATATCTTGGAATTTTTTATGAGGGAAATTTGAAGCTGCATATAGCAATATTCCTACAAAATGAATAAAATATTTTGGATTCACGTAGTTTGATTTCATTAACAGAATAGGGTATCTCTTATTGATTTGACTGATAACACTCGTCACTTTCTTCTCTCGAGCGAGAGTATACTTCTGTTGACGCTCCAAAAATGCAGCCCAAAGACAAAGGCCCAACGTAAGAAGTCCAGTAGAAGAATCCAAGATGAAAGGCTTAATAAGAAGGCC
>CAIGRQ010049887.1:0-13310 GCA_903798375.1 Fraxinus sp. D2006-0159
CTTGAATAAGATTTCGAAAATCGTCGAAAATTGAATAAGATTCCGAAGATCGTCGAAGATTACGATTATATTATTATAATTGTATTAGATATAGATAGATTGTTTTTACCATTAATTAATATTGTAATTGATTGCTTCCATATTTGGTTGTTATTTTGGTTCTCTATAATGAGAGAACCTCATTCATAGAGGGGCATCGAGTTTTTTATTGAATATATTTGACACAACTAACATACTATATATACCAAAGAACCCAATCTTTGATATGTCTTGCAAACCCATCCAAGACTAAAGTGAAAAGATGAGGACTTACAGCCGTAGTGCATTGAATGCGTTTTACAATCAACTTACACTCGTGACCAGTCCATTATAAATGTTCTTAATAATATTTATATATCTTAAAATCCCTTTTCTATGTAGCACCCTCCATAGAACTTCTCTAGACATCCTATTATACGTACTTTTCTAACTCAATAAAAACCATATGCAATTGCACCAATTATTAAAACATATTATTTCAACTTATCGATAAAAAACACACTATCACCTGAAGTTCCCAACAATTTATGCCTGATACATGTCTGGACACCCAATTCCAGGAGCAACATGAGAACTAATGCTGCAGTCAGGTGTGCAGAAACATGAAGAATCCCAATTATTACTTTCCTCTTTCGAGACACTTTTGAAGGTACAAAAGTGAAAGCGGTAATTAACAATAAGAAAGCACCAGCAGAGGATACATATGAGTACCCTAGCATATAAAGGAATGCATCCCATACTGTGCTGAAAAAGCTCTTCAAGTGACCCGAAAATGTATCATCCTGTAAGATGTGATCTAGCTTACACTAGAAAAAGTGGGAAACTAAATTAGTCAATTGTTTGCAACCTTTCAGATCTTGATGCTCATTCAATCATGAATAATCTGTGCCAAAAGTCCAGTAAAATGTTTTACCTGCGGAAACATTGAAAAGGCCAAGACAAAATAAATAATACCACCAATGAAATCAAACTGCCAATTTTTCTTTCGAAACTTCAATATATTTCCTAAAGCAATCTGCATCAAAATTGTTGACACAAAGAAGCATCAAACACGGCAGAAAAGAATAACATATGATGAAGTTATATAGTAATTCAGTTTAAGTACCCTGCTTGAGTCTTCAAATGACGGATAAGAAGCCTTGCTTTCATAGGATGTCCCATATACAGTGTTAAAGTTACTAAACACATGAGTAGGGTGCAAAAAAGCCCCACCACAACCATTAACAAGCAAATGTTGCACATATGCTGGCTTCTCTGATGGAATATACGAATGACGCATGTAATGATGCAAGTCCCCAGCCATTCGAAGTTTACACCTTCCTCTTAAATGGTCACATATCAGGTGTGAAACATTCTTCCCAGTCACATCATTCCAGTACCAATCAAGAAGCCAATTAGGTTCATGGGTCATAATGATCACAGAATCATGGTCCCCAACCTGAGATATTGATGAAACGTTTCATACAGGATCTTCTAAAAAGAATAAGGATAAGAGCAGTGGAAGAGACAAAGATATAAACGAAAAAGAGACGGGGAGAACAGAAGATGAAACTATAAGCTAGTTTAAATCTCCTACTGAAACAAACATTAGTTGCAGAGATGACTGTGACTTGACACGTAGGGACCATTATGTTTCTTTAGCGGAAACAAATTTTAGTTTAAAAGAAAATTAAGGTGCCTAGAATCCCATTATGTTTCTTTTAGTAATAGTTGATTGGTGGGTAAAATTCCGAAGGAAGAACCCAAGCAACGCATTTATATGAGACACTGTGATGAAAAACTAAAATTAACCATTCTTCCGGATCTTTTTAACGGCCAACAACTAGCAATATGACAACCATTACCTAGATGGTAGAAATGATACCTTTTCCTTTATCAGTTCTGAAAAGAACTTGAATTGGTATACATCAATGTCACAATGCAGAGCAAGGTCAAGACCAAACACCCACCATCCTTTAGGAAGCTGAAGGGCGAAATAGCTTTTCTTCTGAGGCATTAACCATCCACCTAACCAGCTCTTGTGACAAATGTACCTCATAAATGTCTGAAGGCCATCAAACCAATCTGTAAAGCAGCAAAGATTAATTCAAATACAAAAAGTAACATGGAGTAAAGCAATAAAATAGCAAAACTGAACATAAGACAACTGAGCCATTGACAATGAACCAAAACCAACCATGATTTCCAGGAATGACAAAACACTGAGGCCCTTCGTACTGCTTTAGATCTGCAACCCAAGAAGGCAATTCTGGCTTGTTTACAGCTATATGATCCTCCTTATACCAGAATGGAGGCTGAAGAGCATATTCAAAAGGACGAAAAAGACGCCTCTCATATGTAAATGCTGATGGATTAGGATAGCTATCAAAAAATAAAAAAGAGTCAAAATATAATGTAAGATCTGACCATTTCAGGAATTGAGCAGCTCAGGTTCTGTTCGTCATATTTCTAAGCAATACATTTTCAAATATTCAACTACTGCTAGAATGTGTCCTTTAAATTAAAACCTGCAGATGTGAGGAATAGCATGTACCTTCTCTTTAAAAAAAAAAGACACTGACTACGGAAAAATATTCCAAGTCTGGCAAAGCAATTCATACTTTTAACAATACAAATAAAACAAATACATCCCTCATTCATAATACCTTGCAGTTGTGGGGGTGAAAACCACGTGACCATGACATTACGCAAAAGCATCATATACACAAGTACTAATGGCCTGGTAATAAATTCAAGTAACAAATTTTAAAACATTCAAAAATTACCCAATAAAATGAACTTGACCTGTATGATATCAATACATCAGACAAGTGAAGATTTATCTGCCTGATAAGACGCTAGACCAAAGTCAATAAAGGTTCGAAAACACATATCATCCGTATTTAAACATGCAAACTATTTAATATTTCACTAATAGACATCTACAAGTAAATCCATATAACATCCACGAATTTAGAGAGGGAGAAGGAGAAGATTATTTAATACAGTAAGCAAAAGATGGAGTTTAGATTAAATTACTATGTAATCCGCTATAGGTTCTATCTGTTCCCTTTGATAAGTAGAAGAGAATAAAAAAATAAAAGCTATTGCATTGCAGGAGCTTTAACTAGAGGACTAAAAAATTCTGATGAATTTCAAAGGTGAATGCTGGAACAGATTGGAGAGACGTGGAAAATGATTTATACCAATATTCGTCACTAAAAAGTCTATCAAATTATGTAGCAATAGTCGGTTATATTAATTTGTGCAGCAGTTTGTCCCCTCAAATTTGAAACTGTGAATCATCATCTGGCACCTAAGCTTTAATGTTTTTTCTTTGGTAAGTATAAAATCACCCAAAAGCTTTTGTCCTTTATACAGATATTCAATCTTGAAGCCAAGGAAATTCAATATAATGATTTTGAAAATGTAATCCAAAATGGGCAGAGAGGGAAGGAGGAGCAATGTAACCTTCAAATGACAAATAGATGCTATCCTCTTATGATCCTAAGCAAAAAGTTAATACTGATCACAATGAATATGTTTGCTATAATGTTTTCATATGTTTTAATTACGTACCAAATGCGAGAACAAGGAAATAATGTCATTTGCAACAGAGTTCACAAATGATGTATATTTCCTTCAGCATGCTAAATAAACATCCCAAAACGCACCAAACCTCAAAGTTAACAGGTCATCTGCCAAACAATTCACATTGCATCTCGCAAACCACTTCCTCTCTAAACTATTATTAACTATTAAATCCTTACAAAATACAAGCAGAAAAAACGAAAGTTTTGAACTTACGCAAGATCTCCCCCGATAAGGAGCAGGTTACCACGTGGCAGTGTAAGCGGAGAATCATTACTCCAAACCTTAATTGAAGGCTGAGCAAGAAGCTTTGCTACACTATAAGAAGAATTTCCACCATCACCAGTATCGGCCATAAAGTCGAACCACAGCTCATCTTTCTCACTGAATTGGTCATACAACAGATCTTCCTGCTCAGCACCATCTTCAACCTTGCTCATTGCCGCCTGAAAATCGGGAAAACAGGATATAATCAAAGATAGATAATGAAATAAAAGGTAATGATGATAAAAGCAACAAAAAAAAAAAAAAAAGATTTTGTCCTAAAAAGAATTTTTTGATTATAGCAAACATATCCATTGAATAGCTTGAAAGTACGAGAAAAGGTTTCGGCTTAATTTGTTTACATGAAAGCATAACAAGGTATAAAAAAGGAAATTTTACAACTATTCAAGATGAACAATTTGAATCACAGTACCAATAACAACACAAACCTGCATCATACGCATGTCAAAACGTCCAACAAATACAGTTACTGATACCAGTAGGTCAAAAACTGTCTTGAACAGATCTGCAGATGTCCTGCATCAAATCATTAGTAACAGTAGATATCGTTGAAGATGAAATCCCTCACTTTTCCATCTGACTGAGAAAGAGAGAGATTTGATTGGCATACCCCGAGTACCAAGGAACCATATCCAAAAAATCAGGCTTCATTTGCTTTTTCTTTAACTTCTCAAATTCTTTTTGTAACACAGGGTGAGTAAGAGCCCATCTGTTGATTATTGCACATTAACAAATATAGCAAGTTATTCAATTATAAAAAAAGAAAAAGGGGGAAAAACAGAACAAGAGGCCTGGAAAATAAGAGGAACAGGAGGACAGCATTGAATAAATACTAGACTGGTTGTCAAATATTCAGGGACTACATGTTATCAAATTTTATGACAATACAACACAAGCAAGAATACAAAGATATATACAGCCCAATATATATATTCGAAAGACAGATGCTAATGGCAAGGTTGGGTTATGAAATAGACTACTATTTCTCTCATTACTATATTCAGGAAGTAGGCATCTCAGAAAAATAAAAATAAAAGGTTCACAACTAAAATATAAGGCCAGAGGCTCAATTCACAAATTCAGGGTATGGACCTCTGAGAGCTATGATGCTCGGGCTCGGGTACGTATATAAATGTCAGATATTTTATTTTTTAAAATATAGGATAAGGAGATATAGTTAAAAAAAAGTCCAAATTTCAAATACGGGTATGTGAATACATCTTTAAAATTTCAATTTTTTTATTAACTCAATATGTCATTTTAAATAGATCAAAATCAATTGTTCACAAAGAAGGAGATAGTATTGAATAAGGGGTTAATATGAATAAAATAAAATTTTAGGGTTTAGTTTCCAATTATAGGAAATTAATTACTAAATATTATATAAAATAGAAAATGAGGGACTACATTGCAATTTAGACTTAGTGAAACACTAAGGCCCTATTTGATTCACATTCTTAAAAAAATGAATAAAAACGACGAAGTATCCAGTTAAAACTTCGAGGATTTGACACATATCCCATATCCATGTCGCGTGTGTCAACACGAGTACTTCGTCCATTTCAAGAGTTCGAGTATCAGAGTCTGAGAGAACATAAACTCGAAACATGGCATCAGTCAATTCTCACCCTGTCGATCTTTCCACAACATAGTTGGCAATGTAAAGGCCAATAAATGTGGCCCATAATGAATATATAGGTGAAATTTCATCTGGTGATTCTGCACACGAGCCACTACATGTCAACTGAAAGATGAATTGGAAAGAGAAAATGTCAGGAGGTGTATAAAGCTACAACAAGGATCTGGAAAACTACAAATTATGACAACAAAAATCTTACCTCTCCATAAATGACCCATTGGGACAAAAATGGATAATCACTAGCAGACCCAACTGGAGCAAACCAAGATGAGCAAACTTGATCCTTGAACTCATTCATGCGGACAAATTTTGCAAGCCATGAGTTCCTTTCTTCCTTTTTCCAAAGTGTAAACCAGCCAGAGTTCCTTCTTTCAAATGTCTTTTCTCTCGTAATAGCACGGTTGCCACAATGGCTATAAAATACACAGCAGGCTATACTTATCACCTACACAACAACAATGCCAAAGAAATAAGAATTGGGAAATTCTTGTTTCACTTGAAATGTGTGCTAAGGACTTACAGCACAATTTTGGAGAATTGTCAGAATTGCAGGTCTCTTTCCAGCCACACGAGCAACAAGGCCAACATACCAGAGGCCAAGGAATATAACATGGAAAACAAGAAGAAACAAAATGGAAGATACAAATATCGTCAAAAACAAAGATAAGTTCATCCTCATATCCACTCCCATTGATTGAAAACTAGGAAGATGATACAGTGCAGCTATTAATATCCAGGCTATATACCTGCAATGTGCAAACACCCATATCCAAGTTCATTAGCTTGAACTTGATCTTAGTAGTCTTTAAAAAACAAGAAATGCTGGATATCCTATCACAAAATAAAGTTAAAGACAGTAAAATTTATTGGGATGAAAGGAAAAGAAAACCTACCAACGACTGAAATTAGAATAACTTGGTTTGATTGTTTTCCCTATAAATGGAGAAGAAAAGAAATAAAAGAAGCCTAGCAAACAGGCATACATCGACCACCATTTAATGTTGCTGTCTAACTTCTGAACAAGTGTGTGCATATTATCCGAAGATATGAAAAATAGGCAACCCACAGCAACAGCAATGACCGCATGCCGTGAATGCTCATGTGGATAGGGATATGTGTGAGTGAAAATAGTCCTAACTGTATCCATATTTAGAGTATCCAGTAAAACAAGAGGCCGTTTGTCAGATCCCATAGCACAATCTCAAAATTTCTGTCATTTCACTTGATTATAAGATTTTGTAGTCTCCGCTTCTCAAGCAACAACCATACAATTGAGACCAACCCCTGAATCCTGCATAGAAACGTGAATGAAAACCTAAACAACCACATACTGAATGTTCAATTATTTTAATGACTCAAGAAGCTGCAATTCGCTACACTTGGCTGTAGAACTTAATCAGCAATTCAATAATCCATTACCAAAGTTAATAGTTACAAGTAAATTATAAGAACATTCCCTTTCTAGACACTGCCAAATCAACAATGCCCAAGAATTTACGAATACCATGACTTCCCAGACAACCAACTGCTATTTAAAAACGAGACTGATAATAAACACTCACTTAAAAAATCCCCAACTTGGCACTACAAACCTACCGACTAAGAAACTCAAAATCCAATTAACCGAAATTAGGGTTTGCAGAAAAAGTTCACAAAAATAAAAGTTGGGTTTCCTTATTTTAGCACCATCGTTGAAAATTACCCAGCATCACAATCCAACAATAACTCAAACCCTCTACAATAATCCAGAAAAATCACAACTTTACATGCATAACAATTTAAACTTCAACTATAATTGGAGGGGAAGGGGTACTAACCTGACGAAGAAAATGATTAAGAAACGAAATGTGGGTCTTCTTACGTGCGTGATATTTAGTTTTAATAAATAAATACGAAATGTTCGCGATTAAAGAAACAAATCTCAGCGAGCAATCACTTTTTCGTTGAATGGCATATTCCTTGTACTCCGACCAGCCCACCACTGCCACTTCCTACCGCTGTGTGACTTTAGAAAAAAGTATGCTACGTGGTCAAATGATGATCCGATGTAAGATTTGCTTATTTGTAACAACTTGTGAATAATTGCGCGATTTTCTCTCTCACATACACGCAATCACTCTTCTTTATTGGTTTTTGCTCGTATGTTATTCTACAGAATTAAGGTCTGGTCTCGGGTTTCCATTGGTACCATGAATGATGAAACGTGTGGTTTTCACTTTCAAACCGTTGGATTCAATCGTACGCGGTCGTTTATTTGTGCACGACGCACGTGGTTTGCATGTGAAGGTTTGAAATTCAGTGTATAGTCATTTTGTCTGCACTTGTTGAGGTAAGAAAACAAGCCTTCAGGTGTAGAGGTGGCATAAGGATCGAATAGTATGTCAGCTTGGCTCGTCAAAATTTGGTCCATGGATGGCTTGAGCTCGTTTCGGGACGAGTCTGAGCATGAGCCAAGTAACAATGAACTAACTCGACCCGAAGGTACATGGATCGAGTGGCTCAGCTCGGTCCATTGCCATCACTATTTAGGTTTAAGTAATGTTATTTTACCCCACTGGAATTATAACTCCCGTCTATGTGGTGCTAATATAACATTAAATGATAAGTACAATTAAATGAGTTATTTAATTTTGTCTTTCATTTAGTCTATCATATAATATTAGGGATGTCAATTGGACTCGTCGGCTCAAATAGCCCGTGACTCAGCTCAAAAAAAGTTCAAGCCTCGTCGGCTCGCCCATATCACGAGCCATTTTGGCTTGTGTCTTTTAGCTGCATGTTATGTACAAGCACACAACTACAAGTGTCTGCTTGCACATAATTGTTTGCATAATGGAGACAACTAAATAGCAGCTAGCTGCCTTTTCTTTTTTTAAAAAATGATTTAAAAAGAACTTTCAAATTTCATGAATAAAAAAAAGAGTCTACTCGGATGACCCGTGACTCAAGTTGACAAGCCGAAGCAAAAAGTTTGAGTTGAGCATTATTTTTTGGCCGAGCTTGGCTCTACTCGGTTTAGCTCAATTCGAGCCAAAAAAGCTCAAACCTTTTTTCGCTAGAGCCTTGTTCGAGCCGTGACTTTCGACTCGTTTATATCCCTAAAACCACATAAATGGGGGTTATAACCCAGTGAAGCTAAATATTATTACTCTTTAAGTTTATTGTAATTCTATTCAATGTATTCAAATTTCAATAATAACATTGAAAGCACCCTAGTTCGATTTCTTGTAGTAAAGGTGGCCCAGAGAGCTTATTTAATTTAAAGTTTCTACCTCAAATTCAAACCAATATTAGTTTGTGAATAAAAATTATGTATATTTTAAGATCGCGAATGCATTTCGAGGAGACCCAACCAACTCTGAGTCAAATGATATTTCATCCTATATAGAACTCATCCGCTGACTCTTCAACATTAGTGTATTCGGACCTCTAGTAAGTTTCACTCAAGTCAGATCATTACTAGATTGTTCGAGTCCATAAGCAGTAACAATTGCCTAATGAAGCCTTATTTTTGCTACAGTTCTGGTGGGTTCCCTTACCCTAGTCCAACATATAAGTCGTCGGCTCATTCTTCGAAAGGTATGCAATCAGAGGCTTTAACTTATTGAGAACTTACGATTTCATGTTCTATTTGAGTCCCTGATATTCGTTTCACCTTTTCTTCGCTATCTCTCACCTTGAAGTAGCCTAGCGAAGTGGTCTTTGCCGATTCACATGGGATTCCACATATTTTATACTTCTTAAATTAGAGCGTATGTAAATGATACTTTCGATTACCGAACTTTCACCATCTAGGGAAAATGCTTTTACTTTCTTTTCTTTTAGCTATTAAGATGTTTCATTTCGTTGTGTTATCTTTCGAAATGTTGCCCTATTCGATAATCTCCAACTCTATGCTTATTTTCAACTCGTCAAAGCATTTCATCGATTATCATGCTCTTCCTCATCTCTTAGTGTCTAGATATCCATTTTAAGCCTTTTCTGACTTGAACCTCACACTTATAAAGCTATGCCTCCTAAGATGCTGCTAAGTGGATGGATCTTATAATTGTCCATAAATATTAAATCATAAATTGAACTACTAATTCAAATTTATTTATAAATAGATAAATGTACTTATAGGTAAATATTTTAAGCTCTAGCCAACCTGCCATGTCAACTTGCTTGTTGTTATGATGAGTTCAACCTATGTGCTATTAATACGGGTAAATAGCACAAAACATCCATACCTTTCAATATCATTGTTCAAAACATCCTTACCTTTCATTTTTTGACATTTTCACTCATATCTTCCACCTTTCATTGCGTAAAAAGACATTTTCAACCATTTTCCGAATAAAATGATGATTTTACCCACCTATTCAAATGAAACAAAAAAAGAAAAGAAAAATAAACAAATAATTGCAATCATAGTCCTAGATTTTTCAAAATATTACAGATAAATTCTAAATTCTCTACCATCACCACTTTCACAACCCCAACCAAGCAGCCACCTATAGATCCACATACCACAACCTTTTAGCCACCACGCCCATCGAACTCCACCATCACTAGCCTTGCTTCACTCTCCCCAACTTCCTCTCCCACAGTATTGGTCATAAAATCTGTTGAAAACGGCCACATTTGCAGCTTAAAATACCAAACTGCCGTATACAACCCTTCACTGTAATCTAAACATTCGACAGTGGCGACGTCCATTTTGCCAAATTCTTCTCCTTCAATTCATGCATCCCACAACACTAAATTCCCAAATTGGCATCAATCGAACCATCGACAAACCAAACGACAATATGTATGAATCTAATTGAACCAATTATCTCCCCAACCGTTTCAATTTTTGGTCCAAAAATCTCCACGGGCGCAATGCACAGAGAGAATTGTCTGACCAAAATTGATGGGTCATAAATGCTCCAATCTTCAAAATCGTGTAGGAAAGGATGGTGGGAGAGTGAAGCGAGGTTAGTGGTGGTGGAGTCTGATGGGCGTGGTGACCGAAAGGTGGTGCTATGTAGATCTATAGGTGACAGTTTGGTAGATTGTGAAAGTGGTGGTGGTGGAGAATTTATGATTTTTTTTTTTGTACTTTTTTAAAAACTTAAGGACTATAGTTGCAGTTGATTATTCATCTTTTTCCTTTTATTTTATCTGAATAGTAGGGTAAAATGGTAATTTTATTGAAAATATGGTTGAAAATGACATTTTGCTCAATAAAATGTGGAAGGTAGGGGTGAAAATATCAAAAAATAAAAGGTATGAACGTTCTGTACTATTTACCNTGGTGGTGGTGGAGAATTTATGATTTTTTTTTTTGTACTTTTTTAAAAACTTAAGGACTATAGTTGCAGTTGATTATTCATCTTTTTCCTTTTGTTTTATCTGAATAGTAGGGTAAAATCGTAATTTTATTGAAAATATGGTTGAAAATGACATTTTGCTCAATAAAATGTGGAAGGTAGGGGTGAAAATATCAAAAAATAAAAGGTATGAACGTTCTGTACTATTTACCCCTATTAACACCAGAATGACTTTCTACCCAAATTCTTATAGATGGATCAATGATTGAGCCAACAAATTGAACGCGAGGAAATTGGTTACGAATATAGGTAGAAAAATAATGCATTTTTATGGGAGTAATATCACAAGGACACAAACATTGTTAGTCACTCAACTAATAGCGAAGTTTGATGTTACTTATTTTTTTTTCGAAATGGACCTTGTAGTATATTTTTTTAATCTCAATATTTTACTCAATTGAAAAATAGCTGTGAGAATATAAGTAATTTTGGGGATTTTTTAGAAATAAATATGCAATTAAAACTAATTTTAGGCACATTGGCCTCCCCAAACCCACTTTACTTTGGCAAAATTTTAAAATATCTTACATGCATTAACTATTAAGAGAGAAAAGATTGATCAAACACTGATATCTAACTTATATTAAGCACCGACAATACGATACATCGATTAACTGATAAAGTATTTGATTTTTGACATCTATCATGAAATTATTTACCAATGAATTGAAGTGACATATCATTAGTGCTTAGCATAATGAGTGCTACTATTTAATATATCATTTCTCAACATAAAAGAGTTTATAGACATAACTATCGATCGCTCTTGGTGTACATGGAGTGTCTTTACCGGATCTTTATAGGGCTTGGGTGGCAAACACAAAAAATAAAGAAAAATAAAAAGAAAACTACACGATGAAATCCACGAGTGCATTCATTTTTCCAAACCCTCCAAACCTCTCCATTACCATGTCCTATTTCCTCCCTTCACAATAGCCAGACTCATCTCCACCCCGGGGCCCGACCGACGCCAAGTGAATGAAGAACAAACCTCGCAACCTTTACCCAAATTAGTGAAGAACAAACCGCAGATTCTTTGGCCTCAGGGAAATGTAATTTATGTAAGGGTCATAAGGCTTCAAAGATGAATTAGCAACAACACCATCATCATTTGATAAAGGGGCACAAGTTTTCGACAAGGGTGACCAATACTCGAATTTAAGGGGCTATTTTTCATTTCTAGATCAGGAGTTTTCCGAATTTGGTTATCCGAAAAGCTTGAATTTTCATTCCTCTCAGCCTAAATTTTCTTTTTTGGAACTGCGATCTTTGAAGATGCCGATATAGTGGGGTGCCGTGAAATGTTTTGCTATACTGGTTTCTTGGGGTTATGCAACTTGGAATTCATTTGGTCTTGATTTGTATCATTCTCGTTGTTTTCTCCTTTAACCAAATCAAATATATATTCTTGGTTGGAAAAATTCAACAGAAAAAAATTAAAGGAAACTCTTGGTTAATTTTTTGCCATGTCACCCCTATTTAAAAAAATAATGTTATGTAGCCATGTTGCAACCTAGCTATATGGAGTTAGATGATAGGTTAAATAAAAAGTGAAATTAAATAAGTCATTTAATGTCACATCAACATCACATAAACTTGGATTACAATTCCAGTTAAACTAAATAACAGTACTTTATTCAAAATCCCCCGTAAAACTCCTGGTCAACCAAGTTTTGTACTTATAGCTTTATTCATCCTTGTATAGTATTCAACAAGAATCAAGACTTGTGGGCTAATTACGTGAACAATAATGCCATTCGTATTTAGCTAATGCAACAATCATCCCATGTTGCATTTTATGTTTCATAATTTTAAAAATGATCAACTATGTCATGTAAGATGCGACATATGATCATTACTAGAGTCGATGACCACGAATAACACTACTTTATTGAACGTCAGACCTTTTTTAAAGTACTAGTTAACGTTGAATGTGTCGAAAGTTGTACCTTTTTAAAATTATTAGTCAACGTTGAACGTGCGCCGTACGTTACTATGAAATGTTTTATAAGTGTCGTAAAAGTAATATTAGAATATGCGTGAATGTTAATTATTTTAGAATTAATATCGAATAATATATACGTGAAAATGAATGTTAAGTAATTTATTTAATTTCCAAATCAGTAAGACTGAATGTTAATTAGCATATATTGAAGTGAACATTGAAATGCATTATTAAATGTGAAATTATAATGAACTTATAATTAAAATTAATAACACTGAAATGCATAAATGAATGTGAATGTTAATTATAGAAAATTAATAATAGGAAATTCATACATTAATAAATGCACACATGTGAAATAATTTTGTCAAATGTATATGTATATTGATAGTAACTAAATTGTTAAATAAATTAAATACATATTGAAAAATAAAAAAGTAAGACAAATTAAATTATAGTAGTGCTAGAATCGTTCAAA
>CAIGRQ010049897.1:0-10718 GCA_903798375.1 Fraxinus sp. D2006-0159
TATTAATATCTACTTTTTTGTATTTATATGCATTGAATTAATGTTATTCGACAACTAGTTATTTATATATTTTTGAATTGAGCTACGTTAATTTGTAAAAGTTACGAATGAAATATCATTAGTTATATTTATATAGTATTGCTGTAAATATTAAAAAATTTAATTATGGCATGGAACCGAACGGAACCGAACCGAAACCCGAACGGTTCCATAATTATATTTGGACCCGACGGGTCCATTTATTAAATACCCGAAAATTTCAGAACCGAGCAGAACCGAACCGAACCGAACCGAACCGACCCACGGACAGCCCTCCTTCCATTAATTATGGCATGGAACCGAACGGAACCGAACCGACCCGAACCGAACCGAACGGAACCGAACCCGAACGGTTCCATAATTATATTTGGACCCGACGGGTCCATTTATTAAATACCCGAAAATTTCAGAACCGAGCAGAACCGAACCGAACCGAACCGAACCGACCCACGGACAGCCCTACTTCCAACGAGGAGGTTGGATTTATCGTGCGGTTGGAGCACGTGATAGATGCATGGGGAAACTTGACTAATTATTAGAATGAGTCTACGGGTATACAATAGTGTCCATCAGGGTGTTCATAATGGACACCCGATGGCCCCTTATTGGAGGGAGTGCCGGGGGCCGTCGAGTGTCCATTATGGACACCTCGATGAACATCATAGTGTACAAGTAGATTATTCCTAATTATTAATGACCGGTTTCTTCTTAGACTCAGAGGGCTTTACATTGTTAAATAAATAAAATATTTAACCAAGGAACAGCATCCTCTCTGTCCCATGTGGATAGCAGAAAATTCTTCATAACTAAAGGGCCCACATCTGTGCTAACTGACACGTCCCATGATTTTCTTCTCCTCAAGTACCCTTCACTCTCTCCAATCTTTCCAATCTGGTGCAATTGGTGACACCTCATCCTACTTGTTGGGTCCGTTTAATTTAAAAAGTAAAATTTGGGCGAAAAAAAATAAACTTTAGAGAATTGAATTGTCAAAAATTATTTTTCTGAAAATTGTCAATTAATTGTGTTTGATTGGTATAATTTTTTATCTAAAAAATGTTAAAATTTTGGATCTTTTGATGTTTGTGTGACTTTTTTTCATGGAAATTATCCATTAATAATAATGAAAAAAAACACTTTTTGGGGAAGATGAAATTTTATTTTCAATTTCCATGAAAAATCCTCCAAATCAAACATGCCCGCAGTGTTTTAAAAATATTCCTATATAAATAAAATATATTATTTTAAAAAATTACTCCTCTAGTCTCTAATGTAAGTTGGATTTCGTCGAAATGACATGACAAAGAATAAAATATACAACGAAAGATTTCAATCTATTCGATATTGATATCTAACGAATAAACATTCAAGTTCCAATGACTTCTATAATTACTATCTAAGGGTCTGTTTGGTACGGCTTAAAATTCGATTAAAATTGAAAATATGGCCGTTATTGGGTCCCACCCGTCTAATAAAAGTCAACAATAACGGCTATATTTTCAATTTTAATCTGATTTTAATATCTAACAAACACCCTCCAAATAAACATCTTGCATAATTTCTATCAAACACCCTCTAAGTACTTTATATTTTCTTAAAACAATAACAAAACCACTTTTACTTCTGTATATGAAATATAAATTTTGCTGAGTTAGAATGTCAAATGGAACTTCTGAATGTAGACAGAACTCGAGAAATATTTATTTTTTCTTTGGCACATCGTCTTGATGGAGTGTTATCAACTTGTATTGGAAATGAATATTTTTAAAGCACATTCTATTTTACTTACATGACATTTTTGGAAGTAATCTACGATTGTTTTGAAGATGTTCTTATGGTAATTGGTTAGTAGGATGAATCGACATTTCTTTGTCTTATAATTTTTAATTTTATTTATTTAACTAAATTACGAGTGTTTTAGTTTTTACATGAAAGTATGACATTTTTAACGGTTTCTGGATGAAACCTTCCAAAAGAACCAATGGTCCTCATTAAGTGAAAGGTTAGTAATGCTTGTGCCAAAATTTAAAGGTTATGGACCATTTGCACAGAATCCCATAGATTAGGAACCATTTACTTCTACTTCCCAAAATTTTAAGCACTTCATATGAATTTTTTTAACTTGATATGATTAAAACTACCCAAAATACAAGGTCCAAGTCAAGCTAGTCTTTCTTTTATATCCCTCTTGTTGAGAGGTAAAAGTCGCTATTTATTCCTTCTCTTCTTAGCATTTTCATTAGGTTGAAGGGGATCGATGCCGCGCTCGGCTCAATGTGATCAAACAATTGCTCTAGCTTTCCACGAGAAGGGAAAAATGAGATTCTTGCAAATGGAAGTTTTTCAAATTGTTGTTGAATCTACGAGCAGACAAGAGATAATACGTCAAATTAAAATATCTTAGTAGTTAGAGGAAAAGAAAACAAAAACGGTTCACGTAAAATCTACAAACGAAATGGGAGTAACCTAAAATGTAAAAAATAGAATTGTCGGTGAGCAATACAAGCATTATGTTGTTACACAATGCAACAAAAAATGTTGCAGCTAAACGGCCCAAAAGCCAATAAATTAGCCATGTCAATGAGCCAAGCCATGAGCCGAAACTCGAAACTTGGGCTCGACTCGAGCAAAAAAGGTTCAAGCTTTTTTTGGCCCGAGTTGAGCCGAGCAACATGCGATTTTGCTATTACCTGAAGTATAATTTACTTAAAATAACTTACGACATATGTTTGGCCACCAAGAGTTATGCTTAGCTGGTAAAGTAAACCTGCCTAAGTATTAACATTCATGTAGCACACACGCCTATTGTGTAACAAAATTTAAATCGAGTGACTTGATTGTAATAAATTGAAGTTAAATGTCCTTGTTAGACTTTAATGAAAGTTGAATGACAAAAAAAATGTAATTTCCTCCTCCTTTTACTTTTCTTTGACGTTTGATGATATGGACTTTACTCGCAGAAAATAAATGCAATAGTATGGTACGTAGTGATCATCTTAAATGTGGAACAACCACGATTCAATTTGAAATCTAATTATTTTCTGGCTTCTATTTAAACTATTTATTTTATTTCCTTTTATCATTTTTGACTTGTTCCATTTTCTTCTTCTTCTTCTTCTTTTTTTTTATTATTATTATTATTATTATTATTATTATTATTATTATTTATATTATTTATTTATTCATTTATTAAAGATCAAAATGTAACCTTGTCCATTCCAAGTCATGGACTACAATGTAAACTAAAGCATACACTGTGGTATGGCTAAATCTCGTGTGGTCTCATCCTAATTCTTGTCCTGATAGGTGACTTTGAGCTTCTTTGGTAATGTTACTTTTTGTTAAAAGACTGATAAAATTGGTCAAATTTAATTTTTAATCACTCATTTCATTCCACCCAATATTTTTATCCGTTTTTTAACCACACATTTTTATCGAATCACCAACTATTACCAACTTTATTATTACACATTTTTATCGAATCAAACCGACACTTTTAAAGTTCAAATAAAATACGATTCAAGCTATTTAAAGCTCAAACCACTTATTAAATTTCAAGATTAACTCAAACAAGCCTTAAGATTGATTAAATCAATTTAAACCTCAAATGAGCTATCAAATTTCAAGATTGATATTTTCAAACGAGTTTTTCTTACATGTTGAAGGTTAAAATACTCATCAAGATATGAGGATTTACAATATTTCTCATGACAATGTTGACATATTAAGATAAAACTCGGATCTTAAAATGTCGCGATTTCACTTGGTATTGCCAATATATCACAAATGTCAAGGATATTGCACTACATTCTGCCTAATATATTTGTTGAGATGTGTGCTCAAAATTAAAAGGATGTTATTGAGTAAATAATATGTTTTATTTATTTTTAGGAGTTACATTTTGCTTTGAATATGCATATAAAGTGCATTCGATTGATAAATGAAATACAACATAAGATGTTGGTACATAAGACATTATTTTTTATATTGATCGAGAAATTAATTGTTCACGACGGTAGTATAAGAGGTTGACATTCTATTTGTTAGTTGCTACTTTATGCCATCCCATGTTGTAAATGCATTAATCAGTTGATGGCTTGATGCTGCTTTTTTCATGTGTTCCCATCTACACTTGAAACAAAAGTTTGGTGTTGATGGTGTGATTGAAAATTAGTTTGAGAAAAATTGAGTTCTAAAGAATCCGTACCAAACGAGGCCTTAATATTTCACATATATGAAAAGTCCTATATTTTGAATACATGAATTCGAATGACATGTTTGATGATTCAATTTTACTTAAGATAACATAAATTGTTTCGTAAGGTCATAGTCGAATGCACAAGTTTCATAGAACGATTTAGGAAATTGTTCCTATTTTGCGACAGCATTTGATATGATTTTGGGATTTTCTTGAATCTATTATTTTCCTACCCATCAAAGAGGACCGAAATGATTAGTGCATTTGTTGCACTCGACACGTACGCAACACAAACACTTAAATTTGCATTGAATCATCTTTTATTTGTAAGGTACAGATGCAGATTAATGTCTAAACTTGTCGAGTTCCTAAACCAGTTCAAGTTGCCAAATATGACATTGACAAATGGCTATGTGACGGTACATCTCATTACCAATTATGCTGTTGAAGTCTATAACGTGATGGTTCATTCATCCACACAAAACGTATCTAAAAAGGGATAGCAAATATTGACTTGAATTCAAGAAAATTGAACCACGTGGTTTGGTTCATCTTCGGTCTATTGTGTTGTAAGGCACACTGAATAATTTGAGTGCGAATAAGTCTTTAGAATGGTGTGAGGTGATTTTCATTAGGCTTTAGATGCATAATACTTGTATTATTTTTTTTGATAATTCGATACAAACATAAACTTACATTTAGAGGGTGTGTGGTAGAGATTAAAATCAGATTAAAATTGAAAATATAGTCGTTATTATTGATTTTTATTAGACGGGTGGAATCCAATAACGACCATATTTTCAATTTTAATTGGATTTTAAGTCGTACCAAACAGGCTTTAAATATGAATCTTATGATTCTTGTCGAGTGACTCAAGTATTTGACATGTTTGATACAAAGTTCTATTTTTTTAAAATTTTTAATTTAGTCGATATTGTACATTTTTTACATGTGTGTTAAAATAGGGTGGGCAGACCTACCTAAAAATAACCTAGCGAACTAACTGTTCATTGTTTCCCGCAATGGCATCGATGTTTTTCGTCTTCAACTAGCCAACAAACGAATTTACACTTTCTGGTATTGAAAACAAATAGAAAATAGACAAGTATGCTGAAAATTGAAGAAAGTAAAACAGAACACAAGATTTACATGAACGTCCCAACTTCATTTTTATAAAACAAAGAAACTCACTAAGTACGAAAATAATGAAGGACCAACACAGCCATTGTTGTCTCATCATTGCATTCACTATTCTATATATTCAAAATGCACCAACGCTTAGAATAGATTAATGAAATTCGAATTGTAGTTGACACCTCCAACTATTGGGTTGTTTGTTCAGAAATCTTGCTCTCTTGCATCCAAAACTTCCCAAAACTATCCTTGTATCAAGCCTAATTTTGTCACGTGCCTTCCATATGACCTGATTTCCACTGAATCCGAGTACTGAAATCAGCTGGACAACAAGTTCGCGATGCTGCCAAGTACAATCCAAATCGACCAATCAATCAATGCCAATCTGACTTGTGTCATCGAATTCTGCCTCGTGATGCCACCATCAAGTAAATTAGGCATCCATACGTCGATCATTTGCTCATCACAAAACCAACATGCTGCCTTGACGTTGCCATGATGGCAGTAGGCATGCAATACTCGATGTTTAGTGCAGATTCGAGTGGTCATCTTGATTTTGGATGGTCAAACCTATTTTAATATCACTAAATTCAGTACATACGTATGTATATTATGTATTAAAGGAATATAGCCCATGTTTGGAGCACATATTCTACCTCGTGAGTCTGAAAAAAATACCGTTGCACAGGTAGTTGGACCCCACTTTAGAGAAGTATAAAAAAAAAAAAATGACTGAATTTGATTGCAACGGTCATATTTTTCATTTTTGGCTAAATAATGCGCCTCAAACAGAAGCATAGTGTAAAATAATTTAGAAATAAATTAGTGAGAATTATTTAGAGGTTTACCATGTGCTTACTCAAAGTAAGATCCGTGGTGAAAGGCAGGATGGTCAGAGGTATGCATCAAATAAATCAAGAATCGTGTGATGAAAGGGTGCCAAATGTCCCAAGACTCCTGTGAGATGGCTGATTTATGCAGTTGCAACTTGCAAGCAAACACAAGAATTGATGAAGAAGATTTGACTTTTGAGAATAATCGTAGTGCCAGTTTGGACTTTTAAGGTTGGACCATTTTGGCCCTGTTGTCACACTGATGACAATTTCATTGGGCTGTTGAAGTTTTTTATTTTTTGTGGAAATTACATCTATTAACTACATTTATATAATATTCCAGATAATACTTTCACTATTTTTTTAATTCATTTTCATTGAAATTTTAAGAGATTTCAAGCTATCCTCAAATCATCAAGAAGATCACCGATCACCTTCGACACCCAAAATCGCGAGATATGTTGTTTTCGTACATTCAAATCATAAAATCTATAATACGGAATTTTCATACATTAATGCAATCCATTTTTTATTTTTATTTTGCTTACATTTCAATTTGTAATGCAGACTTTTTTTACCAAAAAAAATTTAGGAGATGTTGTGCAGGATGATGAAATTTACATAAGTGTCAATTACTAAATTCGAGAACTCAATTATCAGTTGAAAACATTGTAGATAATCAATAAGTAAACAAATACACGGTGTGAGGGAAGAACAATAATCTGTAATATCATATTCGAACTAGTGAAATCCATCCTAAACAAAAAAAAAATAAAAAAAAATTACTTCATCAACTTGAAGGGAGCAGAATATTATCCAGATAGTCGAAAATTCTAAAAGATGGCAGATTGCAGTTGAATGTGGATTGATTTTCATATATCAAAATGGACCGAGTGAGTAAATGCCATCCTTGTACTTGACATGATATTATAATAAATTTGTAAAATATACAGAATGTTTTTACAAAACGGAATTCAAGAGGTGTTTGTGCAAGATGATGAAATTTTCATTAATCTGTCAATTTCTAAATTCGAAAACTCAATCATCAGTTGAAAACATTCTAGATAATCAATAGGTGAACACTTATATGGTGCAATATCATATTCGAATCCGTTTAATCCATCCAAAACGGAAAAAAATAAAATAATAATTATCGTGATATTATATATTTCATATACATTCCTAAATTTTTCTGTTATTTTTTTGGGGGTAAAAAAGCATGGGATTTAAATTTCAAAAAAATAAAAAATAAAAAAAAAATGAAAATTCTGTTTGCATTATTGTCATTAATATGCTATGTTCCTGGGCTGGGTTTTCCTATTTTTAGTGTATCCCTCTATAGATGGCCTTCAATTTTTCTTTGTTGAGTAGTTCTTTAAAGATACATGTTGCTTGAGCTCTCTTTCGGCTGTTTCCCTTAGATCGTTGCAAAGAGTTGAAAAGATTGGGTTCTTTACATATATAATTATCTAAAATTACACAAATTTTCCTAGGCTTTTCTTTAAGGGATGATGGAAAGTTCAATTTTTTTTTTAAAAAGCTATTATCCATCTTCAAAATTTTCAAGTCTAATTTTTGAAAACATAAACCATAGTTTGACCATATGAAGTAGATCGAATCTACAAACACACTAGCAAACGGATTGCACCTTAAGAAAACAATTATTTTTCTTATTTCATGAATAACCAAAAAATCCTATAAAACGTTTTGGGGTTTTAAATACTAAAAGAACGGATAACCTATTGGGCCAATAGTCCCTTAGTAGGTTGGGCTACAAAGCAAAATAAATAAATAAATACTAAAAATAATAAATTAAGAAACATTAAGTGTCATTTTGACTCAGCAAACGAATTCAAAACGTCCAAAATTCATCATACATCACGGCGAAGCGGTGAGTTCAATGGAAATCGTCGCGAGCTTTCCGGAATGGGGTCATGGGCCCTAAACGGACACTGTATGCAAAAGTTACGCCATTTTTTTTTCTAACGCCAACCATCCAAACATTCCAAATATGTAAGTGTCTATTCCTTCACATTAACCTCATCACCATATATTTTCTCCTCGTATTCATTAATATAGTCGCCGCAGGTCAATTAGTCTTGATGATGGGTCTGTCTTCTGTCATTAGCGCATGTCATGTTACTGATCCAATATGGTAAATCGGGATGGGCTATGTCAATGCTACAATCTAAAAAGCCCTTCCCCGAGTTATGTGTTCAGTTCGAAAATAAAGCTACATTCTCAACCCTTAATTGAAACATTGGTGAACGGAAACACAAAAAATGCAGCGCAGGGCACTGGAGTGTCAAGACATTGCGGACATGCGTACACGTCTTGATGCTCACCAATGTCTCAAGACCCTAACCTATCTTCCTTTCAGCAGTTCCAATCCGTTTTCATTGGAATAAATTAATCAGTATTCCATTGTCATAATTTTCGTAACAAGCAACATTGCTAATATCAATTGAAAACGCCAACTGAAATTGAAAATAGGAGTGGGCGCAGTCTGATTCTAAAGAGAATCGTACTAAATTGAGTAGTCGTAGATATTTTAAAATGAAACCATTGTTTCTTTCTTTCGATCCAATTCGATTCCTTGTATTAAGTTCTCAAATTCACTAATCTATAATATATTAAATATATATAACATCAAGAGAGAATCATATTTTTTTTTTTACAATTTTGACCCTACTACTATTCAATTATTTGAATAATACCTTACTTTTTATTTTTTAATATATAATAAATACTAAATATTTGTCATGTATGAATTTCGTGTTTTTAATTCTCAATTAATTAATATTCAAATTAATCTAGACTCAATGAATATTGATTTGATAAATCTTGATCTACATGAATTTAGAGCTAATATAGATGAATTTATTTCTATTAATATATTTAGGAATTTTAATGAGTGTTTAAATTTATGTATTAGTAATTAATTCTTATGTAACAAATGTAGTATGAAAATGTTGCTCATTTGCAATATTTGCCTCACAAAAAATTTGGATAATAGAAGTTAAGTTTTCACAGTATAATTTTCTTTTAAATTTCTATCATAACTTTATTTTCTTTAGTTTGTTTGAGACTTATCAAATCCTTCCAACAATCTGGTATCAAATATTACTTTTACATCACTTATAAAATATTTTAGAATAACATTTTTGTTTTTCATAAATACTACAAAATCATTCTCATGTATGAATTTCGTGTTATTAATTCTCAATTAATTAACATTCACATTAATCTAAACTCAATGAATCTTGACTTGATAAATCTTGATTTATATGAATATAGAGTTATTATAGATAAATTTATTTCTATTCATGTATTTAGAAATTTTAATGATATTTAAATTCATGTATTAACAATTAGTTTTTATGTATCAAATATAGTATAAAAATGTTGCTCATATGTAATATTTCATCATCACAAAAAAATTGAATTATGAAAGTTAAATTTTGAGAGTACAATTTTCTTCTATTAAATTTATATCAAATTTATTTTATTTAGTTCATTTGAGATTCATCAAAACATCCTAACAAATTGTTATCAAATATTACTTTTTACAATACCTATAAAAATATTACAGAATAACGTGCAATGCACATTTAACTTGGACTAATATATACAAAAGAAGTATCTAACTACACAAGTTATTAAAATATAATTGTTTAATATCTAAATTCTCCATAACCTATTCACTAAAAAAATTATGTTGATGCTAATGATTTGTACATTTCAAGTTTAACTAAAAGCTACAATTTACTTAAATGCTTAACTATTGGCTTGATTAAGTTCATTAAAAACATCTTCCAATATCATTTCTAACTTCGAAATGATGAAAGGTACCTAAGCCTCTTATTAATCTAAAATAAAATATATATGGAATTTAATGGATCCTGTTGTTTAAACTTATAAATAATACAATATTTAATTGAAATGAGTTTGATATACTATGGTGAAATTCATAAGAAAAATGTACAATGAATATTGGTGCAATCCATCATTAAAAATAAAAATTTCGAACCAAATCAACAATTTTGGTTTGTATTAGGACTGAGAACTAGACAAGAACCCGTTGGCACTCAATTTTAATACGCAATCGATTAGAACTTGAGTAGAACCAGATCGAACTTGAGAGTCTCGGTTTGGACCAATAGTTCGGTTAACTTTTGCTAACCCCTAATAATGAGAAGGAAAATTTTCGGTTGGAAATTCTATTTAACTTTAGAAAAGATCGTTCGAAATTTATGAAATATGCGTAGCTATTGGTGATGGAAATTTCGCATCGCTGTTATGATACTCCTTAGCGTATTTAAGCTATCTTACAACCCATGATTCGACGCGGAACGAATGATATATTATTGAGTAAACAACCTCAAGTAAGAGTATTGATGTACAACAAATTCAACGCTCTAGTCGATATCACATGAACTCATTATCAATCATTGTACAAACTTAGCAACAATTAATAATTAATCAGACAGCTTTGAGAAACTAACCCTCCTGAG
>CAIGRQ010049912.1:0-12243 GCA_903798375.1 Fraxinus sp. D2006-0159
CTGGAGGATATTAAGTTAACAATTATAGGAGAATTTTGTCATTTATCAACTAAAATATTATACATTTTTTTATTTGTTTTTATCATTGGTCAAAAGCCATTTAACCAAATACATTGTCTAGGGAGGTTAAATGGCCAAATTCCCCTAGTTTCTTTTTGAGGCGACAAGTCTTTGTTCCACAAAGCATATTCTATAGCTTTGCTTCATTCGAGAGATTTTTCGTACGAGACATTCCATTCGATTGATTGATTTGACATATTTACACTAGATGCCGGTGAATTTGGTAGTTTACTTTTTAGATGTTAAGCCTAGATCATATGGTGTTCACTTTTCAGAATCATTTAATGTCGTCTCAACATAGAACTAGAGCTGAACAAAACTCTCTAACCGAATCGGATCAAGCCAGACTCGAACTGGTTCTTTTTAAGTTAAATATCGAATGTGTATTTGAATTGAGAATCGACGAATTCGATCCGGTTCTCGGTTCTAGATCAAAAACTGAAGAACCGAATAAGAACCGAATCTCCCTAATTTTTTTAATTTTTATTTTAAATAGGTCAAATGATTTTATTTTTTCAAATAAATTGCTAACTAATTAATTTAGTCCAAACCCTAAATATGATTTTACTATTTCTAATTTTCAACCAAGCACAATTTAATCAAATTGACATAAGTTTGACCTAAATCTCCTATTCTACCGCAGTGTCATTTTTATCGTTCTATTATTGTGAATTAACCATCTTCCTCTTCCTGTGATTTTAATAGTCAAATCTATGAAAAACTTTACAAAGAGAGGTGCAAAAGATATAACGAGATTGGACTACATAATTTTATAAGAGTTAAGATTGAATATGTCATAGTCGAATAAATGTAATGTTATATTATTGTACGAAATACCGGAATCGAATAGAGCCGAACCTGAACGGTTCCATAATTAAATTTAGACCCGACGGTTCCCTTTACTAAATACCCAAAAATTTCGAGTTTGGTTCGATTCTTAATTGGGTTTGGTGCGGTTCTCTTTGGAACCGAACCAGGCCATACCCGCCCCTACATAGAACAACATAGGTGATGCCTATGAGGATAATGCGTCATGTGTTAAGATGAGGCTATGTGTCCTTATTCCAACGATACCATATTTACATCTTCAATTATAGAGGCTCACACTTAGTGTCATCACTATTAAATGCAATTTTACACTCTTAAGAGTAACTTGATATTCTTTTCAACCCGGTTATCACACACACACACTCTTGTGATTCCCGTCCACGGTTCGTCCCACATCCACACAATTTAGAATATTGTATGCCGTTGTATGATTTTTGTAGTTAATGTTATAGGACATTCCTAATTATATTATATATTTGGTAGAGGACTAGGAGAATTACTCTCTACCTTATGATTTAAATCAATCTCCATCGTCTATATTAAGAAGGCGGATCTATAAATCTTGTAAACTAATAGATCCACCACAACAATTCAAATGCGAATGTGACGAATATAGTCTTTTTCTTCATATTACTCAAATTCGAGGATGTCATATTTCATCGCGATTTCTTGTAATTTTACGATGCTTTACTAAACTTCTAGTCACTAGGGCATAGATAAACCCTTTTAATGAAATTTTAATACTAATTTCAAGGCTTTGAATTTAAATATTTATTTATCTTGGATGATTGTCATTGTGTTTAATTTTCTATTACATAACTAATAATTGAATTGATATATGATTTTTATTGTATTCGAGATAAACAATAAGAAATATATCACGTTATAGCAATTGTTGTTAGGTTCGATAGGAAATAAAAATATATCGCTATGTCTTGTATAATTTAAATAGACGTTCTTGTATTTTAATGTATTCTTCTTTTCATTTCACTAGTTGTTTGTGATTATTTGATTAATGAGTAGTGTCGATTTACTTTTTAAAAATACTCATAAGTGGAATTTGACGATTTCATTTCTTACTTTCAATTTTAAGGTCAAATGTTTTCGAAAGNTCTCATTTCCATTTTTGTAGAAATTTCTTGTTTTCAGTCATATATTTCAACACTAATGAGTAACGAGATATTCCAATTAACAAATTTTGTCTCATACTTCTCTTTTTATTAATGCACTTCCATTTTATCCAATTTGAAATGCTAAAATATGCCCTAAAGGCTAAAAACGTTAGCAATTTGCTACGTTGGCTGAAATTACTGCCTCGTGCATTATCCACTACTAATTAAGAAAAATCATTCAATTTATTATTTTTTTCTTTGGAGAAATACAGTTTTAAGAAAGAATTAATCCACGGCGTACCCAATTTGAATCCCCTCAGACATCGGATTGTTTCTAAGTTCAACTCTCTCCCTATATATATCAGTTGAATGGTCATACAAATGTTAAAAACACACCCAGCTTTAGGAAAAAAAAACCTACAGAAAGTATGGATTTAGATCAGTATATAAATTCTCTCATGGAAACAATTTCTGAAAGTAAGGATACATAGTGGAAGAAAAACTTGGCTCCTGGCCAACGATTCTTACCGACAGATTCTGAATTGTTGAAGCATTATTTGGTGGCTAAAGTGGAAAGTTCATACATATTTCAATTGATATATAAATAAGTGAATGAATCTTGCATCAAATTCATCTTTTTGTTCCAAATTTTGACTCCAAACCCTTGATTTCTTGCTTTTCTATGATTTTGCTCCCTAATTCTCCAAGTTGTGTTCTGTGTAACTCAATGTGTGGAACCCCTCTAAAATGCCTCCATTCTTATATTTATACTCTTCTATTGTTTTCCCTGAATTTGGAGTTTTCATGGGTTTTAAACGAGCCAAAAACTCACGCCCTAGGCACCTCGGCACGCCATGGGAGTGACGCCATGTGCCGTGAAGAAATCATAGGTGGGGCTAATGCACCACCTTCTGTTAAAATTCCAAGTTTTGCAGATGGTCGTGCCGCGACACTGCCTCTCTGGAAAAAATCAACACTGCACTTCTTTTAGTGTTTTTATCATAACTTTTTCTTCCGATATTCGATTGAGACAATTAAATTTGGGTTGTAATGATACCTCAAAAGGCTAAAATGTTACTAAAAATAGCTTTTTTCCAATTAGAACATTTACTAGATAAAAAAATTGGTCTCAATCTCGGGTTAAAAATCTGAAACATACTTTTAATTACATCTAATTCACCCCTAGCATTCTTCACTGTGAGGTCCATCACAACTTTTAAGTATTTACACTTTAGTCCCCAAACTTTGGATCTTGCTTTTTCGCCAATTTTTTTTCGCTTTTTTCTTTCAATTCCAATTCTATTCATCGAATTTCACATAATAATACATTATATAATAAATTAGACTATAATTTCATTAAAAGAACTATGAAATGTTCTTATTTAGAGCCCACGAATGTGTATAAAATACACTTATTAACCTTTTCATCCATTCCAAAATCATTTTTCTAATCAAACTTTTCCAAACCGGATTTCCAAACCAAAATTTTTCATGCCTCTTTTATCTATCAAACGACCCAATCCTAATCTAAATAGGAAGTTGGGTCATTCCCCAACACTTACTGTAGTTGTGGAAGATTAGTCTCCTTTGGATATTTTGTACTAGTGACGAACCAATCATACGTAGGAAAAAATTTAGTTTATATACCGGTTATGTATTGGATTATGCCTCTTACTCTCTTCCCATATTTAGATAAAGAGGAATGAATGAGGTACTTCTTTATTGGTTATAAAGCTTCCCACACTCGTTTATCCACTCAAATTATGATGGGAGATAGTTGAATGCCGTGAGATGACTTTTTTTAGGATTGTCAATGACTCGATTAATTGTTAAAAACTTATTACTTTACTATGGTTGTAGAGTCAAAAACCAAAACAGAAGCATAAAACCAGATTCACAATGAACACTCGAACATCAAGAAATCGATTCTTTATTGGTATAGGGGCTCAGAAATATTCATTGTAGCTTGTATACAAAGAAACGGCCACAAAGACACCAAACACCCCTAATTATTGCACACTAAAGCTGCTCAATGGTTCGAAGAACACAACCAATCTCAAACCAAAAACACACTCTCTCGAAGAGCCACAAGGGAAACAATCACACAGATTGAAGATTAAAATCGGAAATTTTAATCCATACACAAAGTATCAAAATTGAAATGAGAGGAGAAAACCACGAAGAATAGAAAGCCCAAAGGCTTCACAAACGCGAAGGAGAGAAAACAATGAAAAATTAGGGCTTGGAATGACCACTCAACTGGTATATATACACACATCAATCATCAACGTAGATCAGCCATAAAATCGACGGTCCAAAGCAGCATAAGTGGCAATAGAATTGGGCTGGGTTTTGGGCCAGTTTCTAAGTGTTATCGGGCAATGGCTAGTAAACTCCCATCTATGGGCCAAGCCCAATTTTCATCATAGCCCTGTTTTTGGAAAGCAAATATCTAATTTGGCATCACAATCCATCAACGGTAATCTCATTATGGCCAAACTGAGTTAATTACTTTGATATTTTTCACTGTGATCGATAGTGATGTAAGCCAGAAAAATGTCAAAAACTAGTCCATCCAAAGAGAAAAAAGGATCTCAAAACTGTCCACCATACATTCCACCTTTTTTTGTTAACTTATCATCAATTCTTCACACTTTGTGCTGTCCCATGTAGTCTATTCATATTCTATACGAAAAGACATTTGTAAATTTGTTTGTTTTTATTACAAAGAAATGATTAGGTCTAAGCCAATTATTTGTTAAAACTTGAAACAGACAGGACAGTCCCAAACAAAAGGATCTGCTAATGAGGCCAATGTTTTCACCTAATTTGTCTCTTTAATGCACATGTATGCAACTATATTTGCTATTCAAGATTAGATATTTATCGATTCTTGGACGACTCGAATGGGAACTTATTATCACATTTGTTAGTTCGTTTATTCATTGATCTTGTGGCATATTTGGTTAATTTACGGTATTAAAGAAATATTTATCCCCTTTTCAATTTATCTCGATTTCGACTTGCTCAAGTGCAATTTGGTCCGTGAACAAGACGAAGTTACCAATTAATGCCTCGAATAATGATACTCGTACATAATTAAGTTAGATAATGATTTACATACATATGAGGTGTCAAAAAGAGAGTGGATAAGTTTTTTTTTTTTTTTAAAATTGAGTTGAATTTTTTTTTTTTTTGACTCAATCATATATCAAAACATTATATGTATGTAAACCATTACGTACATATAGCACAATCGTAATGCCTCTCGTTTGATTAAGATTTAAGATTGTTTTGCAGAAAACAAAATTAGGCAACCACAATGGGGTTAATAGAATGTTCTAAAAGGTTGAAAAGGATTGCCCCAATAATATGAGTTTTGTGTTATATATAGCATGAAAAATAAAAGAAAAAATGAAAACAATTAACCAAAGGAACTACTTTGGTTTGACCCTAAATGAGACACAGAATGTGAAGACACAAGAGAAAGACGAGGAAAGAAGAGATAGAAAAGGAACTTGGTCCCCCTATAGTGGGGAGGTGGGGTGGGATAGGGGCCTAAATTGTATCGTAGTGGATTGGTATTGTCAAGTTTTGTGGTGAGCCACATACCACCCTTTGTTTTTCAGTGCATCAAACTAATTTTTTTCATTTTTTCAATTTTTTATGACTAAAGTATCCAAATTTTGCACAACTAATTTCAAGGAGTGACGACATTCTGGTTCGCCATCCGGATAAATTAGATACGGTTACAGCTTATACACGCTTGGACTAGACCTTCGAAAATTGATTCTGCTCCTCGTTGATCCCCTTTACGACATGCGGATGGGATTCTCGGATGGGTGATAAAGCGCACCATGACTTTATCTTCACAGTACACCTGCTTCCCAACATAAATGTTGCTTTTCAGCTGCCACAAAGATTCGAACCTCCGATATTCCGTAAAGAACTCTTCTACTTTACCATTACATCCTGCCCTTGGGGGCATATCAAACTAATTTATTTGATCTCAACATGGCTTGTTCTAAGTCTATTTCACGAGACTTTACTCTCTTCATTTTTTAAATATAAGCATGTGTGGGCTTTAATGGCCAAGTCCATCATGGTTCGGCTATTGAGGTGGGCCTGTCCCACGATATAACGTATCTGGACTATCTTTGCCCGTACTAGGTCACTTCTTGACTTAACATGCCCTTTTTGAAGCAGTTAAGACTAAATTTATTTGGAGTCGAGATGATTGATTCTAGGTTGAATTTATGTAATCTTACATTTTTTCCATTTTTAGAAGTCCCCATAGGTCTCTACAATCGAGTCTGTTAGTTATTTATACAATACATACAATATGTGAAAGAAATAGTTAATTTAGATGAAGTGTCCAATTGGTGAAAATTGTGGAATTTGTGTGGGAGGTCAGAGGTTTCGAGCCACACTTCACGCATTATATTAAAAGGTCTTTGATTGGACCTTGGAGCATTCTTGATTCTAATATTAATTTTTTAATCATTTTCAGAATTATTTAATGGGTCAACTAGCAAATAAAATATGACCGTTTTTAACTGTTCAGTATTAACAACTCATTATCACTGGCCATAAAAATTGCAACTACTAGCCAGTAAAATATGACAATTTTTAACTGTCCAGTATTAACAACTCATTACCACTAGCCATCATAAAAACTGTAATTATACTATATTATGGTGGAGACAGTTATATCAATTTCTGGCTATATAAACACACATATGAGCATTAGAAAATAATCACAACAAAACAAAATTCTATCTTCATATTAAAAAATATTATACTCAATTTTATATATTTTCTGGAGTACACTTGAGAGTTCTGAAAATCATTTGTGATAGTTGCACAATTGGTTTATTTGATCGTTGTATCCTGGAGGTGATTGTCCATAGAGGTCGCGCAGTTATCGACGAACAATTTCGCTTTAGAATATTGTGCTGTCACGAGACTCGATCAGTGATAAGTTTTATTTTTTCACTTTACTGTATTGCAACTAGTTATAAATCTAACAGAGTCCACCATGATTCGACTGGTGTGACGAGTTGATCCATGACACGACCACTAAATTTTGACGTGTGGGGGTCACCCCACAAGAAACTTTTGACATGCATGAGTGCTTACTTTTTGGTTTGTGGTGCTTGGAAGCAAACAATATATGTGGGGAAGGAAAGAATATTGCGTGGTTTCAAAGCTGACTAAAAAATAAATGGATTGGAGCAAAAAAGAAAGAAATTACACTGTCACAATAACTTAAAGGTGAGTTGAAGAATGGTGGCTAAGCATCTACAAAACTTCAACATTTAGACAGAGAGAAAACCCTAATTAGCGAAAAATTTATCGTTGGTCATCAAATTATTGTACAAGTATAGTAAATTGGTTTGCGATATTAAGAAAACTAGTCGATTTAACATTTTATTATAATAGTACAATTAATCGCTAACCACGTAAACCATTTCAATCTTTATTACATCATCAAATGTCCTCATCAGAAATTAACCCCCCATTTGGTTTGTATAAAGTTCTATTAAATGTGCGATTAAAAATAAGTTTTAAGGAATGGTGATAAACATGGGCTAAATGTCATCCTAAAACTTTATCGATGTTTCATACCAATTATATAGTTGAGATAAATGTATGGAAGTAAAATCAGCGAATTGAATGAGATTTTGAAAGAAAGTAGTACGAAGATAGTCTCACTATTCAATTTATTATGGTATCGGGATATCTTCAAAGTCATGTTTACGTTATTTGCCTTCGGTTGAAAAGAGAAAGACTCGTTCTTCAAGCGAGTTTACCACGAGGGCTCTTCATTATAATTTTTAAGTTTCAACTTTTACGAATATTCATTAATGAATAAATCATATATATTTATGAATTTTTCATTTTTTTTAATAACTCTTTTAAATCTATCTTTAACTATTTAGCTAGCAAGGCCCCACTTGTTTCTTTTTTGAAGATGTTGTGGCTTTAGTTGCTAGAGGAAGGCTGAATTCTGAATATAAGGCTTTATTTGGTGACCCATCCTGATATGGTCTTATGAAACATAATGTATCTTTGAAGAAGGCAAAAGCTGCAAACATGTCTGAATTACATGACAATACTTTTGTTTTAAGAGAAATTGAATAAATACATTTCAATTTATGGATGAAATGATTTGACGTGGTAGGATCGCACGCAAAAGACTTGGGTTCAACTTTCATATGTTACGTATATTTTATGCTATCGATCAAAATATGATTTCGGCATGCACGCTGTTATGGATTGAACGCATAAATCTCGAACTATCAAGAACAATGAAATTACAAAATAGAAATAACATACAATTTAGATTGTCTGATTCTGAGTATGAGAGTTACGTCTATTTGCTACTATTGAATTTCACTATAGTGAAGAAGAAGATTGTCTCTGAACTCGAGTCTTTCCTTTTGGAGTCTTCTTTGACAGGATGGGTTGTACATGATTAGACAGTATAATTGGCAAGATTTTTAATTTATTTTCTTCAATAAATTCAAGCGTTTTATAGTCAACTTTATCGAGCAAGCCATACCGAGTCTTCACCATCACAAAAATACCCCAATTAAATTTCCTTAATGAAAAGTTGCATTCATTAAACTTTTCAGTGGAAGGGCTTCTTTTATCCCTTGTAAAAAAAGTGTTTTGCTTTCTGGTGCTTCCATATCTAGATGATGCTTACAGTGGTTGCTGCTGTTTGTTTCTCTTTCTCTCTGTCCCTTTAGAATCTGCTTTCATTTGTAATTGAGGTGACTAAAGGCATCAATGGAAGGCCCATTTATCAAAGGGTAAATGTATTTTGGCTTCTAGAGGAGCCCTTTTCCCATGTCTTTAATCCATTCCTTGTTCATTTCCATTTTGAACAATTTTTTTGAATTATTTTGGACAATCTAGCAAATCCTGAGTATGCTAATCTAGTGTTTGAGATCGAAGTTATGCCTTCTATACAATCTCCTGTGAAAAAATGCCTAAATTGTGCATGATTTTCACAAAAGTGGATTTGGAACTCATGATATCCAATACTAAATTGATTTGCCTTACCTTAAAAGTGTAATATAGCGTGTGGCTAAAAGGGGTTTATCGCATTAGTCAAATAAATGTATGTTGTCGTTAGTTGCTAATGTATCCTTTTGTAAGTTCGCGATCTGTTGCGAAAAAGTTTATATATTTCTTGAATTTAATGAGCAATGACCGTTGCTAAAAAAAAAAAAAAACGATGTATTTTGCAACTTTCTGTGCACGTTGCTAAAATAGATACATTTAGCAAAAGTTATTTTTGCTCCATTGTTAATAATAACATTTTGTAATGTTTAGTGTTTTTTGTAAAAAGCTCATATCGAATTAACAGCAACGTCGAAATGCAAATGCACGTTGCTAAAATAAGCAATGGCGATGTGCAAAATGCACATTGCTAAAACATTAAGAGCATTTCCAATGGTGATATAAAATTGAGTGTAAATTGGTATATTCAAAACCACTTTTGCATCCTCATTTACATCTTGGTGGATCTAAATTCACATTTTGCTCAAATTGGAAGATCTTTCCATTCGAGAGGTTTCTGATCACTTTAGAAATCTAGATCTGTTTTATTCCACGAATGAAGATGCTTTAACGACAATGTGCTTTAAAATCTTTAGCAACATGCATTGTCCAATTTTCATATTCGTCTACTCTACGACAACATCAAAGGTCGCAAAGCACAAGCCCACTTACATAAAGACATGGAACAGACTTACTGCAAAATGCTATTTTTCTTGTAGTGTGTGTTAGACACGTCTGTATAATCACATCTACATGTCCTTAAAGTATCGGACTAGTTCCCAAAGTATATGTCACAATAATCAAAGTCTCAATAGTTAGTTCTCCGTCTTCGATTAAAGCCAAATGATTAGAACCAGGTTAAGTTTGACATGCACTGATTTTGTGTATGTATTTTGAGTTCAAGAAAATAATTCATTACTTCTGTGGACGGAAATGGGCTTGCATCTCTTGAGAGTATTAAAAGATATCCTTTTATAATTTGTAAATTTCCCTTTCTATAAAGCCATTTTTTTTTGGTAAAGTAAAGCCATTTGTTCCTATTTCAAGACTCCTTTTTCTAATCATAGACTGCACATGCAGAAGAAATCTTTTCCATGCATGACAGTATGGTCCCGATTCATAATTCTTTTTAAAAATTTATATGGCCAAGGCTTTCTTGGGTTGTCAACATCTCAAAATTATAAATGAATTTTTAGTTTAATCTAGCGCATCGAGAGGATAAATTAAAGAAAAAAAATCTTTTAATTTATAGAGATTTTTGTTCACGAGAGTGACACGATTTCAATATCATAGGACTGAAAGCGACGACAAAAACTAACACGATATGTTGTCGATTCCAAATTTATTAACATCGTCAAGTGCAATATATCAACACAGATGTCAATATTATGTGAATCACAAAGGCAAAATGTATAGAAATCATCAATATATTATGTGGGACTTTTTCTGAGCAGTGAATAATTATTTGTTCAATAATAGTTGCATGAGTAAGATTAAGAACTTGTTTGGTACAACTTAAAATTGGATTAAAATTGAAAATATGATCATTATTGGGTTCTACTCGTCTAATAAAAGCCAACAATAATGACTAATTTTTCAATTTTAATTTCTATCGAACACACCCTAAAAGAGTATTTGGAGGAATTTACATTTTCTTTTTGAAGGAAAAAAAAAAACTGACTCGTTCAGTGTAATTAATTCATGTTACGTTTAAAGTACTTTTTAAAGCTGAAAATAAGGAAACAAAAATTGCTTGCTTTGACTCAAAATGTGTCCAAAAACTCTTCCTTCGTAGATTGATTTGGTCCCATCTCTTGGAGTTGGAGTTTTCACTAGTGTGGTGCAGGAATCTCAATATTGGAATTGTGGGGGTGGGATGATGTGGGGTTAGTGCACATGAAAAATATTTTGAGAATGCAGACATGGTAAAGCTTGAAATCCCACCATCTGAGACTGGTTTCGCAAAGTGTTGTTGCAGAGGAACAATATCTAGAGGTGTCGACTAGACTGGAACGATCTCATGTCTAAATATTACTCACATAGTGATGGCAACCGCCCTGCCCTGCCCCGCCACTCCAATCCCCCTCCCCGCCCCGTCTTGCCCTAGACGAGGCGGGGATGGGGGCGGGGAGGGGCCTTGCCCCGTTTATTGCCAAGCAATGAAAACAAACAATGTCCAAAATTAAACAAAACAATGTTCAATTTTTTTTTTTTTATTTAACTTCGCGGGTAGGGTTCGGGCCGGGGTACCCTCGCCCCGCCCGGCTCCGCAACCTTTGGCGGGACGGCAATCCCCGCCCTACCCCGCCCCGCCCCGCCCCGACGTGGGACGGATTTTTTTTGCCATCTCTACTTTCACAATGCTTAAGTTTTCCTTCCTCATTTTTTTTTAAAAATAAATCTCACACAAGTTGTCGAGCCTTACAATTAGGTTCCGCTAGAACCTATTCTCGAGCACATTTTGATGCTTCTATTGACATCTAGAGTGACTTACCCTACCTTAATTTTTAAACCTGAAACCCAACATATTTTGACACATTTGTTAACATTTTTCTTCACCCAATAAATTAAGCTCCATGATAAGATGTTAAAATCTCGTTATCAAGACTTGCATGTCTATATTATACTGCATCTTGTGGGGTGGGGTGGAGGCAATAGTACAGATGACTCAGCCCCATTGATTAAGACATCTCACGTAAACACGGGTCCCACTTAGCTTCTTCTTTTTCATTTTTTTTTTAAAGGTTACTTTTACTTAGCGTCCTTCAGATAAAACCAAGTGTAGAGATAGTTCTTTTATTTAATTTTTACTGCCAGGACCGTGTTCTGCTTTTTTTCTTATTTTTTTCAACTGCAAATGAAAGATGGGTTGTTCTTGTGGTACATTATGGGATCGGCACTCCATCCAATAGGGGGTGTAAGGTGTCCATTATGGACACCTTGATGTACCCCATAATGTACATATATCATTTTCCATGAAAGATTGATGAGTGTAGATTTGTAAAAGTTCTGTCATAAAAATCTGTACAGCTTGATTTTTTTTTTTTTGATACCCAGGTTCCAGACGCAAGCCTGACTAATCCTGGACCACCTGCTCCGGAGCCTCATCACAAGTGGAGGTAAATCGCGGGTTATGCACAATCAAGTCAGTGTCCATGCAAGCTTTATACTT
>CAIGRQ010049925.1:0-17688 GCA_903798375.1 Fraxinus sp. D2006-0159
CAAAAGTGATCATGTGGGCATGAATAGCTGGGGCGAGAGAGTAGCTGGTGGAGCCATGCTGGAAGCAAAGTTGAAGCTGCGCTGCATAGAAGTTGGCCACAGCGTGGTAGTCTGGTGATTGGCTGAGGTTCTGAGAAGGGTGTAAATATCTGGCAGCGGCGGTGGCGGCATTTTTCATGTCGGCAATGATGAGAAAAAATTATAGCATTCTGGACACTGGAAAGTCCAGTTTGCCAGGAAGCTCAAAGCTGGGAGCAAATTTCTCTATTCCATATGTATGTATTTTATGTTAATTATTTAAAGAACTCTGAAAGATGGGGGAAATTATATATTTGTCCCTGAACTTGTAGATCCTTTCTTTTTTTCTCCTTCGCCTTATACTTGTCCCTAATATTTTTCTCATTTGACTTATTTATTTCTCAAGTTGAAGTTCAAAATAATCGAGTTGATAAAGCTTATTTCAGATTTACTTTGATCAAACTTTATTTTAACCATATATTTATTGAACTCACGATTTTTATCTATATTTGAACCACAAATTTTTGTGCGACCCACCAAACTTAATATTTGAAAAATCTTTGTCAATTTTAGGGATGGCAATATGCCGAGCTGGTGCACGAGCTCGTGGCTCGCGAGCTGAGCTTCAGCTCGTGAGCTCGGCTTTTTAATTTATTTTTTTTAACTATATCTTTTCTAAATCTTAAAAAAAAAAAAAAAACTAGCCACTCGTAAAAAAACGAGCTGAGCCTCGGGCTCATCTTTTGACAAGCCTGAGCAATCCGTGACTCGTTTTTTCACGAGCCGAGCAGACGAGCTCTGCTCGATTAACACCACTATTTGTCATACATGGATTATACATGCATTTCTTGTTATATGTTGAGAGTTATTAATACCAGAGTTCCAAAGAGCACAATTAGACATGAAGTTTGATCTCATCTTCCGGTCAATACTTTATATTTTTTTTATACCTAAATTTCGTATAGATTCATCTAAGTTCATAAAAGCTTGAAATTTGACATTCGTGTGTTTATATTTTGAAAACATAGATTGATACTAATTTTTCTTGATTTTTAAATTCAAAAAATTATTTAAATATGTACAAAGTGTAATTTCAAATGTTGCATATTTGTTCAAAGCATGATCTTGATATGTGCTCTTCTTGGCCACCTAGAATTTGTATTGCTTGCTTTTATAATAAGTAGCTTCATTTATCAATATTTAGGGTGTGTTCGAACCACATTATTTTGGAAGAGAAAAGCTAATGTGACAGGGTTGTCACATACGTGGGCCACAGGCGCCCAGCCAATAGCCGGGCGCCACGTATGTGACAGGGTTGTGACAACCCTGTCACAGTAGCATAGCCCATTTTGGAATAATATATTTTGAGCTACATTATTTCACCATTGCGTCAAATTTGAAACCTTGTCCGTTTGTTTTCGTATTATTAATTTTAGTGGGTAATTGGTGCAAATGATCCCTAATGCTTGGCTACGTTGCTTTAGCAGGACTTATCATTCTTAACTTGGCATTTTTGCCCTAGTATTGGACAGTTGAGAGGGATGCTCTCATTTTACAGTAAAAGTGGACATCAAGTGACGATAGGTTCTACTTTAACTAATAAAGGTGGAAACAAGAATCAAAATGTCAAGTTGAGAATGATAAATTTTGAAAAATGCAACATAACCAAACGTTAAGAACGATTTGCACAAATTAACCTTAACTGGGAAAGTTGTTTTTAACTTAAATAAACTTTATTTTCTTTCCTTATTGCTCAAATAATTACATGTCAAAAAATTCTGTCAAATTAACTGTTGAATTCTCAGA
Source organism: Fraxinus sp. D2006-0159 (assembly GCA_903798375.1). NCBI lineage: Eukaryota > Viridiplantae > Streptophyta > Magnoliopsida > Lamiales > Oleaceae > Fraxinus > Fraxinus sp. D2006-0159. The sequence goes on from CAIGRQ010049925.1 coordinate 1,825, forward strand.
AAAATAATAAAATTGATCAAAATTTTGTTAGGAGTTGGAAAACAGGAAAAGAAAAGAAAAGAAAATTCTAAAGATGTCATTTTTGCATTTCATAATTATTTACAAAAAAAATAAAAAAATTAGGAGCCTAGTGAATTCTTCAATTTAATGGCCACACACTGACAGACATAACATAGGCGTCATAGCCATGTCCCTCCTCCTCCCACCACCGTCGCTCTTCCATTCCAACTCCGCTGGCCAAAATCTGCTAACTGTTCATGCCACCCGCTCCTTTTACCGTTCTAAAGCTTCATGGCAAGAGGTATATATGGATTTTGTCGACACTTAGCTACTACCGTATATCTTTGGGTTTTATTGGCTCTTAGTTTATCCAACAAGTGTTGTTTTGAAGGTTGCTGGTGTTTTGGTTTTCTCGGCAATTCCATTCACGGCGGTGAAAGCTATCGCCAATAGTCCTCTTGGGGAGGCGTTACAGAGACGAATGGAGGAGAAGAAGCAGTTTTATCAGGAGAATTCTTCCAAGTTTAAGGCACTTGCGGACAGGGCCAGAATGGATAGGTGATATAACTTATTATGCATTCACAGTTGTGCCTATTTCTTCCATCGCCTATATTATGAGTAATCGTTGACATGTCATAATAGAATTTTAGTGGGGAAATATACTAAAATTGTCTACTTTGCCAATTTTTTATGATTATGTACTTCCTCTGAGATAAGACAAAGATTGTACCATAGAATTAGCAAGATTTGTTTGTACATATGCATCTGAATTAATTAACATCTTGTTGGTAATATTTTCAATTTTCTATTATCCATACATTGTCTCTGTCGAGCTTTGTCCAACTTCAGTCAAATGAATATGTCTATTGATTCGTAATTTGGCTTTACAGCATGTGGTATGGAGAGGATCGTCCTCGCTGGCTTGGTCCAATCTCATATGAATATCCTACCTATCTCACCGGCGAACTACCTGGAGACTATGGTTTTGATGTTGCAGGTCTGAGCAAGGATCCAATAGCCTTGCAAAAGCTTTTTAAGTGAGTATGCCTAGCAATATTTGCACAAACCTATTGTGTGATTACTAATGTTAGAGTTAAGATGGTCATTTAATTAATTTTTCACTGGAGTTAGTAAATTTCTTTCAAGATTTCTAGATGCTGTTGTCTTCTTTTAGCTAAACATTTATATCAACATTTGACCATTAGATGTATAGCAAAGAAGGTGACTTCAGTATCCTTTCCATTCGGAATAAATAAATGATTGAATAATACGATCATTATGCATAGCATGTCATCCAACTCATACTAAATCATGGATAAGAAGCCTTTCAAAAGGAAATTAAAGCAACATATTTTGATGATTTTACATGGGAAAATGCAGAAAGAAGATCCCTTTCACAAAGAAGGCATCCTAGCCTTGGTTTACATAGTAATTATTATTTAAATCTCTGTTATCTTGCAGTTTTGAAATACTGCATGCCAGGTGGGCTATGCTTGCTGCCCTTGGTGCTTTAATTCCAGAATTATTAGACCTAACTGGAACCTTTCATTTTGTGGAACCTGTTTGGTGGCGAGTGGGCTACTCAAAGCTCAAGGTTAGCATTTTTCATTTTTTGTATCTACATGAGTTAGACATTGTTACTTCCGCTTTCCTTCTTGGCCAACAAATTTTTTGACCAATTCTTTCATTAGAATTGGAGTAATTAACCTTGTATCAGACTTAGCTTGAGCCTTGTTCTTTTTCCATGTTTATTATTGTCCAAAAGTCACATATTTATTCGCGATGAAGTTTTGATAAGCTAATATGCAGTGATAGCTTACATTGGGGCCCAAACTAGAACCTGACACTGTTCATATTTCATACAATTTTAAACAGAGAAGAAATGTCCTTCAGTTCATTATGCAGGGGGCCCGTAGTACATATCAAAACTTTTCTATGTAATTGACCCAACTTGGTGTCCATAAGGAGTTATAGTTAGGGTTCTTTCTTGAGTGATTGCCTTTTTAAACATATGGAGTCCGGAAAAAGGTTAGGTCTAAATGATTTTACTGTGAGAAATTCTTGTAAAGGTTCCGTTTTTAGTGGATTCATTGTGCTACCATGGACTTAGCTTTCGAAGAGGAGTTGCACATAACTATGTTTTCTTGCTTTACTAGTTTTGAGTTTAGTCTATGTTCTTTTCTTATAAAATGATGTTTTTAGTTAACATAAGATGCCTCTTAAATTCCTACCTCAAGCATTGGTGTTTTTAGAGGGAAAATAATTTATCTTTAACCTATATTTTATATTAACAGAACTTATTAGCGACAGCTCAAGAGTCAGGCATGAGAATCCTTATTGGAGAATCAAGTGTTTTTTGGTTTACTCTATTTTTGGGCTAGGCAATTATCTCGACCTACATAGTTTTAAATCTGAGGATGAGAACCCTGGCTACGGAGAATCGACGTGCGTATTTTCGTATATGGTTTGGAAACATATGGATGAATGATGTCGGAAAGAAGTGTAGGATCATGTAATAGAATAGTAAAGAGGGTAGTGGAAGAATTTTCTACAACAGACCTTTGGAAGATAAAGTGAGAAATATATACTAAGGCTGTGTTTTTAAGGAAAAATGCTTATATTATCCTTTGCTACAAGGTCAACGAGTGCCTTTTCCTGAATTCTTTCCAAAATTTGAACAGTATGGTATGCGGTGGAACTTTCGGGGAGAAAGTGGTGCACCACCTCAAAATAGGCTTCTTTTCACTTGCTAAAGTCAAGTGCCACACGCTATATAAAGTGACTGCAACACTGATAGAACCCCAAATTACTAATTTGTTCAAATGTCAATTATGCAAGGGTATTGCAGGGATTAATACAATAACTTGTATAGGTTGTTGCCTATAAATAGGTGGGCCATGTTTCATTCGGAGCATGCAAAAAAGACTGTGAGTGAAGTAGTATTAGGAGAGTATGCCCCTCTCGAATGGCCTCTTACGATTTCTATTTTCAATTGTAACTTTTCATTCAATTAATTCAAATCAGTTCCTGTTTCCTTTCCATTCTTCATTGTCGATACTAATTGGATCTATCAAAAAATACAGAATGTTTTTGGTTGATAAAATCTTGTGATGGTAAGTTTATAAAGCTGAAAAGAACAGAAAAAGATTTTAAATTTGACTACTAAATGCCAGAATCTAGGGAAAATACAATTTTAACAATTTAAAGATCAATTCATAAATTTTCAACTCTCAGCACTCAATTATTTATCCTTGATGCAAAATCAAGGAACGAGGTGTCTATGCTCAGATGCACCATGTTCACCATGTGAAAACAAGGCAAGATGAAAGGAATAATTGGTAATTCTGGCATGCCTAAATCGGCAAAATGCATTTATTTCAATTTATTAATAAAGACGTGTTTTCTGGGAAAGAAACTGTGGTATTGTTATTCCTCCTAAATAATTTTATGATTTATGTAGTTCGCTTGAATTTCTGGATCTTCCCATTTTTTTTTGGTAAGATTTGTTTTCTTCTATCTCTTTGCTCACCAGGGTGATACACTGGACTATCTTGGCATCCCTGGTCTCCATGTGGCTGGAAGTCAAGGAGTGGTTATCATAGCCATATGCCAAGCCCTTCTAATGGTAATCTCATACTCTCTTAGAATACATTTGTTGTTCATCATTTAAGTTTATCTTTGAGAATGATAATTGTCACTGATGCGTATGATTGCCTCCTGTTGAAGTGGTCTGAATGGTTGGATTATATTTTTGACTCCTCCATCTACACATATGATATTAATTGGCATATTGGATTGCTGTATATCATGACTATAGCCCAGCTTGAGCCGCACATGTTGGGATGTGACAATTACCCAGTGTGATTCTCAAAAAAAAAAAATGTAAATAAAAATACATTGAATAGTAATTTGTTCTTCCTATAATTGTTCTAAATGTTGCTAATGTCCCTAGTACATCATACAAATAAACATTAATAATTACAAGCCTTTATTATACATGGGAGAAAGTAAAAAGATATTCTATTCTATCCAAATCACTCGCATTCAAGTCTAAGTAGCAGAAGACAAAAGGCTCAATTTTCATCTTGCTGTGCTCATGCCACAATATTTTTCCATGTTCCTTTAGGCTCAGTCTTCTGTCTTCCTCATGCTTTCCTATACCAATCAGACCTCCTTTATGTCCCCTACTTAAGAGAATGTTTTTTATCACTACTTCCATGTAGCCCGGAGACCTCTGTCCCTCATTGTCTTCCCAAGTCCTCTACTGTAATAAACCTTGAAGGGACCCCTCACCATTTGATTCGGTAACTTCCATAGAATTTACTAGTGATCCTAGTGTCCTTTCTTTCATAGCCCCTTATCGTGGCTCATATCGAGTTAGTACCAATGTGGTGCAGTTCTGGTTAATATTGTTTAAATGGTGAATCTTATATCCTTACTTCTTTTCTTCCTCTTTACCTCGATAATATGCTTTTTTGGGAATACCTCAATTGTGGTTATCCCAAATCAGTTGTGGAGAGTGTGAAGTGCTAACTTATAAGTGAAGTTGTGTTTAAGTAGTAACATGGGTTAGCCTTTAGGAAAAAGGGGAAATAGGCTTGAGTATTTACTTATTAAATCTGCTTCTCAGATTTGTTTCCCAGTAGTGAGCCTAGGGTAGAATAAGTCATTCCTCGAATCAAAAAATAAAAATTATCAATCCCATGAATGCATGTTTATGATAAATATATTTTAGGAGTTTACTAATGATGGTTTTTGTTTTAAAGAAGTGAATGCAAACTGTTCTTGAGTCTAATCCAACTGTTTCACTCTATTCATTCTTTCCTCCCAAGTGCTCCATCAGTTTTCTTCAGTTCTTCCTCCAATCCCCTGTTAAAGTACAATTGATTGCTGTCTTGGACCTGAAATGCTTGATGCTCAGCTACCTTGTTTCGTGTAGTTGGATTATTTAAACGAGTTCTTCAAATATTCTTTTGGTCTAGGAACCTCTATCACACACACACACAAATGTGTATTTAAAATATCTTTTACATCCTTCCGGTCTCATGGTGGTCATGAATTTGATATCAACAATTCAAAACCTTTTTTGAGAGGGTTCAAAACTTTGTAGATCCCTGAGCTTTAAGAGAGATTTCACTTGGTTCCTTGAACTTAATTTGTTCAAAGTTAGTCATCTACGTTCCTCTTTGGTTCCGTGTACATTACTTCGTCTATCACCATCATTGCCACTAACAAGAAATTTGATGTGGCATATAGAAAAGTTGAGTTAGACATGTAATGTTCGGACAAAACCCGCAAGCATATGAGATCGTTGCACAAGTAATAAGATTTTTGAGTTAAGAGTATCGTTCCCACAAGGATTAAGGTCTAATTTATACCATATGTATTGCAATGCATATATGGGAATGCAAAGTTTACATCTCAAGTTTAATTTCAATTTGGCAATATCAATTGCCCAAAAAAAAAAAGACACTGTAGCAAAAAAGATAGTATATTCTGTGTGTGAAACTTCATCTGCATTTTTTTTTTTCCCTCCCTCGTAAAACTCAACCTGGTTGAGTACTTAGATCAACCCTCTCGACTATTGGGTTGGTCAAGATGAATGTAGCCTCGTTCAACTCTAGTAATACTTGTTAACCTCAGTTTTCTGTTTTGCAACTGACATCCGATTTCCCATTACTGTAAATGATTGGTAGACAGAATAACATGAATAGAATAAGCGGCAAACTTAAAGTGACTAACTAGAAAAGAAATCAAGTTTAGTGACCCAAATGAAATGTACAGGTATGGGCAAGCAGAGCATACAAAATGAAGATTCTATATGTTGCATCCTGAAATTGTTGTCATTGCATTTTTACTTCCTTTGGACAGATAAAATGGTGTAATTTTGTTATTTCTAGACAGAAGGCCAACCATTTTCTGTTCTGATGTTTGTTCAAGTTTCTCTATTTATATGTGCAGGTTGGTCCAGAATATGCAAGATATTGTGGTATTGAGGCTCTGGAGCCTTTGGGAATTTATTTGCCCGGTGACATCAATTATCCTGGAGGAGTGCTTTTCGATCCCTTAAATCTCTCTAAAGACCCTTTGGCTTTCGAGGAACTGAAGGTGAAAGAGATAAAAAATGGGCGCCTAGCTATGGTTGCATGGTTAGGCTTCTATATTCAAGCTGCTTTGACGGGTAAGGGCCCTCTACAAAACCTTCTTGAACACATCTCGGATCCCCTTCACAATAACGTTTTTTCACTTCTGAAATCTCTTTAAGATTTGTAATTAAATTGTACAATTTGTTTGAAATTGATTGTCATATATGTGTATATATACACACCAAACTGTATTATATGTTTAACCCACGATCTGCATTTTGGTGGGGATTAGAATCAAATTTTTAGTAGATTTTGATAAAAGTTGATGAAATGTATGGCTGAAAAAGTTGCGGGTTACTTGAAATATGTGGTTAAAATTAAATGCTCACTTTGATTTAGATTAAATTTGAATTTAAGTTCTACCAAACAGGACTTAATAGTTTCTAAAATAGGATTGCAAATGAATAATTGAGCAAAGTTATTATTGATGCGGAAATTTTTCAGAAATCTTGATCCAACTCGAAAAAATCAACCAAATGAACACCAATCGAACGGTTCGACCCAACACTTCTAACACTTTGGTTGCCTCAAGTTTTCTCATCCACAAAGGATGACAGTGTTTGCAAGATATGACAAAGGAAAGAAAGAAGAATGGAGACTCAATTCACCAACACATGGCTGCACTATTTCTCTTTCACTCCTCTCACGACTGCCCTCTCTCCCTTGCCAAACCACACCCTCACGGTCGGAATGGATATCATAGATATATAGCCAAGATGTTAGGTCACCAATTTGGGCCAAACATATCACTAAATGAGCTGCCACTTCAAGATCACAAATATGATAAATGGGCCAATGATATCATCCACATAAATGGGCTATCATATCATCACCTAAATCCAACTCAAAACTTCCAACTGTCACTTTGGTATCGATAAAATATCTGACATCGTTTTATTGTTATATTCTAATTTATTTGGGTATCAAAACACGACAATTAACTATAAAAACTTGATTTGCTTGTTGCTGTGCCAATGACTGAAGAAAATTTGTGAAAGTTCAAAAATTGACATTATTAATATGATATTGATATATTTCCAGTTGTGCTAACAAATATAGAATAAAAGACTCGAATATAAAAAAGTTCATTTATACAAAAATGCAGCCTCTTTTCACCTTTTGGATTTTCACTATTTAATATTGAAATAGATGTAAAATCTATTGAGATTTGAGTGATAAAAATCTTAAAAGTTGAGAACTCAAATACTAAAATATAAAGGTTGAGGATCTAACTTCTATATTACCTATAGATTGGGGGTTCCACTGCAAAATTTATCCTCAGATAATGACAATCAAATGCAGAAACTGTAAAAGGCGATACCAAAAGGGCCCCACCTAATCAAAACTCCGAGGTAAGTGGTGCCAAAATTGTTGATGATAAGTATGAATTAAGAAAATAGTTAATATTTTTGTAATATAATTTAATGTATTTATTTTTAAATCATTCTATTTTCCTTACCTTAAATGAGTAAATTCATTTATTTATGATTCATGCACCAATGTACAATGTGCAAAACGCGTCTACATTAATCAGCTAATAATTATTAGTTTGATGTTGACACACTAACTATCAAATTTATGTGCAAAGACTCGATTATTTCTTTATTTACGATAGCTCGATAATTTGTACGCAATGAATTGACAAGAAAGAAAGTGAAAGATCTGCAACCAATCGAAGAACGTATCTACCTCGAAAGAAATATTAAATTCGAATTTGTATTAATTATCCAAATTCCATATGTAAATAGACCAATTATCTTTATAATCACGAGATTATCAGAAAGACAAGCAATCTCATAAATGTGAAAGGAGATTTTTGACGATGTTGAATCTGCTAATAAGAAAATTAAATTTAAAAATAAACAAAATTCATATAAGATATTTTTTTATTTATAAATAAAAACATATAAAAGAATTGTATAATTCTGTTAGGATAAGGTACACAACAAATTTGTTATCCTGAAAAATTAAAGTCGAATTCTGTTACAATTTAAATTTTGATAGGTTTTGTTATCCAGACAAATTAAAGTCGAATTCTGTTACAATTTAAATTTTGATCGATCGATTTCCTGTCTATGGTAAATTTTGTTCAGATTACAAGTATATGACAATTTTATTAACAAGATTTTCAAATTAAAAACAAACATCTCGTCTAGAAAACGAGAATCTATAATTTGTCGATTCGATTCAAATCTTGCCTTTGATTTCTGTTATATATTGATTCGACCCTTGACCTAACACTACTTTTACGAGTCGATATCAATCAAAATTTTAAAATCCCTTGCGAAATAGAAATTGAGAGGTTTGAGTAATTAATTAGAGTTCGAATAGGAGACAGACACTTCCATTTGGCTTCCGCCAGCTGTTTATACTCTGTATCTCCACTGTTCTTTCATTGTGTTGATTCCATTTGCTCAACCGATCATAATATATTTGATGTAGGTTAATATCTCTGTAAATTTTCTTTTGTAATTCATGCATGCTTTTTAATTCAACTTATTGGTTAATTATTTTAATTTTTGATATTCCTGCGGATTTGAATACCATTTAGAACTTTGCATGTAAGTATATACGTGTTATTGTTGACGTGTATTCTTGTGTGAATGAATTTCGTTGTTGTAGATAGGTTTTCTTCGTCCACCGTTTAAAATTCAGAGAATGATGGCTGCAAAAGGGGTTTGTAAGGAGGTGACTGATCTGCCCAAGCCTGATGCTAACGGGATCAGCCACCATAATCACCGGAATGATCCTGATAAATCCAATGCTTTCATGAATGGAGCAAACGGTTTGAGTGAGGATCTTGTGGTTAATAAGGACGTTGTTGAGTTGGATTTGAGTGTTTTAACTGATTCCGAGGTCGTTGAGGTTCAAGGTGTGAAATTTGACGCTCAAAGCAGAAAATTGGATACCAAAAGTGCTGAAATTAGTGAATTGTTGGATGTGGGACATGATGCTGTGGAAGGGACTAATGGGATTTTCGCGGTAGAGAATCACACCCCCCAAGATCAACAGAATTCCCTTGGGGCTGAGGGGCTTGGCGTTGCAAATGGGACTAATGGGATTCTCCCTGTGGATAATTGCAACCCCCAATATCAACAGAATTCCCTTGGAGGTGAGGGACACGTTGTGAATGGGGCCAATGGGAATCTCCTGGTGAAAAATGGCATTCCCCAATATCAACAGAATTCCCTTGGGAATGGGATTGGGGTTCAAGATGCTGATACTGATGCTACGGAGGAGCAAGGTGAAGAAACTGAGAATGGGGGAGGAGGTGAAATAAAGCAGGTTCCGGGCCAAACTGGTAAAACAGAAAGCAATGCAGAAGATGATTTAGAACTGGTTCAGGACCAAACTGGAAACACGGAAAGGAATGCAGAAGATGAAATAGAACAGGTTCAGGAACAATCTGGAAAAATAGAAAATGCTGAAGATAAAAGCGAAAGCAATGCATTCCTTGATGTGGTTGCAGATGTTGTTGAATGTGAATTACGAAAGATTGAAGTTGGGGAGGTGAGCTCAGAGGAAGTTCCCGTTACCACTTCTATCCATTTGGATCCCAAATCCTGGCCACTTATTACTGAGGAAAAGAGTAAGACAGAATTAGAATCAGAGAAGTCTCGGACATTGTTTTCGAGGCGCTGGGCTGACATGGTGAAAACTCCCTCGAGGAAAACAATAATTTTTCATGACCATGCTTCTAAAGTAAATTTCCCTCTACCTCCACGTCCTGAAGAATCGGTTGAACATCCTGATTGCAGTGAAGAATCACCTAAAGCCGTAAAATCTGAAAATTTGATTGATGTTTGCCGACCAACTGATAACTTTCCAGTTTCAATTTTTGAGGCTCATGAACCTCGGCTTGAAAATTCTGATGCTAAAAGCACCGACGAGGTTACTTCTTCGTCTAGTGATGGTCTAAGATTCAAAATTAATGAGTACGACCCAGTTGTTGACAACATAATTCAAGGTTGTACCACCAATGATGCAAATGAATGTAAGGACAATGGGAATGGAATTTCAAGAGCTTCTCCAAAAGGTTCTACTGATGTCATGCTTGCTCGAGAAAACTCGAGTGTTGAGGCTGCAACAAGGCCATTCTTTCTTGTTAGGATTCCAAAGTTTAATGATAGGAAACTGAGAGAACAGATAAAACATGCTCAGCTAGAAGTTGATGAGAAGACTCGGCTAAGGAATGTTATTCAACTTGAAATTCAGAAGACAAGGGTAAAATCTTCTTCCATAGAAATTTTTCTTATATGATTTTCAAGTGAGTAATATTTATGCAGTGTTTGGGTTTCTTCTATTTACAGGAAAATTATCGAGCTAGTGGTGCTCAATATGAAGCTGCCATGATTGAAAGAGGAGCTGCAAGGAAGTTAGTGAGATCAAAGCGCTCGGAAATAGATAATCTTCACTCTGTTATTAATAGAGCCAAAAGTGTGATGACTCTTGAGGATCTGGATGGACAAGTAAGCTCTTTCACTCTCCATCTCTTGAAAGTGTGCATGCATCTTTCGATTTACAGGTCATAAATATATATTTGTTACATGATTCAGTTATTTTCTGGGGCAGATATGCAATATGGAACATATGATACAGCATGAAACCATTTCCCTAAAGGAGGAAAAACAGCTCATTCACGAAGTCAAACAATTGAAACAGCAGCGTGAAAAATTGTCGCGTAGCATTGGTAGCCAAGATGAAATCCAACAGGCTTTGGACCAGAGAGAGGAAGTTGAAGTGCATTTGAAGGTAAGAATATCTGATTTTTGTTGTGCATAATATCAAGATACACTTGCAGGTTGCATCATTTTTCTTGCTAGTCTATAGAATCAAAGAGATGGAAAAGTATAATTACTCCATCTTATTGTATGACAGACATTTCAATTTTGCTTTTCTGTGTCTTCGTGTATTCTTTAAGGTTTTCTTGTGTAGCTGGAGAGCAGGAATAAGTATACATCATAAAAGCCAGATTTGTTTATAGTCGTCTTTCAATTTCTCTTTTAAGTTAATAATACGGTGTCATCATATACAGATCTTAGTGAAGGAGCTCGATGGCCTCAAAGATAGGATCTCAAAAATTGAAGAAGCTGCTACTGCCGCAGGTAGGGAACGTGAAGATGAAAATAGGAAGGCTGAAGAACTACGTGTTCAGTTCAGAGCTGCGGATGATATTCGCCAAACAGCATATGCTCAATTGCAGAGTCTGAGAAAAGAACTTTTTGAGAAGGTCAGTTGCCTTTTTGGCATTGCGTGTTTATTTTCATCATGTTTAATGATTAAGTTGGGGCCATTTTTCTCACTAATAGCAATCCATCTGACCATAATGTCACCATTTTTTGCTGAAATCATGCCTAAAAATCGTGTATATAAACATAAGATTTAATTGAAGTCAGATGTCAGATGACTCCTTCCTTTCTAAATATGTAAAGAAACACCCCCTTTGTTATTAACCGTTTATAACTCATATCCCCTTGCTTGTTCATAGTTGTTTATAATTTCTTCACACTCCCAGATTGAGGGGATATGAGAAACTGACGTGCAATTAGCTGTGAAAATGTTTAGTTTTGCTCTGCTTATGTATGGTGAACAGATCTGATGAAATTTGGCATGATGGATGCTGATGCTTTTTAAGTTATTGAGAGATTTAGATTAAAATGCATAGAAATTAGATTTACATTCGAAAAGACACACAAATTTTCACCTGAAACAAAAGGATACACATTAAGAAAGGCAAACAAAATCAAAGCTTATTTGGCTTAAATTAATTTTTAAATTGCAGAATGAATATTTTCGAGAGTACATGGGTGATGCAGCTGCAGCCAGGGATTGTGCTTTTAACAAAGATAGAGAAGGGCTTCACCATCTTTGCGTAAATCAGGTTAACTTTTTGCTTCTATTGTCTGTCTTTGACATGAAAATGGAGCCTATAACTTTTTGTATTTGTGCGGATTGTTTAGGTGGAAAAAATAATGAAACTCTGGAACACAGACGATGAGTTCCGAAAGGAATATGTGAAGCAAAATGAAAGGAGTACTCTCACAAGATTTGGAACTCTGGATGGTCGTTCGCTAGGCCTTGACAAGGCACCACCCAATCTTCCCAGTTACATGGATGAAAGAGTTGGTAAGCTGGGTTTAACGCCAGTGAAGGCTGGTTCCATACAAAGTTCTCCTCTGGAATTATTAGAACCTAAGAATAGTACAACGGCAAATAAGGAACTTTCTGAACCTGTATTGGTGAATGCCTTAGCAACTATTTCTGGTGAGGATGTGATTAATGAGATAGACAAAAAACCAATGAAATCAAAGGAAGAGGTGGAGCTGGAAAGGAAGGTGGAGGAGGAATCGAGAGAGGAGGCTAAGGCCAAGTTGAAAGAGCGACTTAGGCTGGAGGAAATAGAAAAGGCTAAGTCGGCACTTGAGAGGAAGAAGAGGAATGCAGAGAAGGCACGAAGGAGAGCTGAACAACGAGCACAGAAGGAAGCTGAACAGAAAGAAAAGGTGAGTTTTCTTCTTCTACAATGTTTGGTATCATTGATGCGGTTGACTAGTATTGATGGATGATGTTTGTGCAGGAGAGGGAGAAGAGGTTGAAAAAGAAGGAACAAAAGAAGGCTTCTTTTGTGGCTCCAAGAGACGGAAGTGAGGCCGTGCAAAGTACTAAAAGCCAAACAGAAATTGTGGAGGAGACCGATGGGATAAAGGAGACGAATTCAGCCACAGCAGCAACAAGTAGCAAAAGACTTCCAAAACAAAGCAAGTCGAAATATAATATCCCTCCAGCGGCTGTTCGCAATCGAAACAAGAAAAAGTTGCAGCCTTGGATGTGGGTGATTTTGGCATGCCTCGCTGTGGTTGCTCTATTATTGTTGGGAAATACAGGTTTCTTTACAAATGCAAATCACAAGTGGTGGTGAAATCTTTTTAACTAGTTGCTTGTATTGGAGTCCAACTCAGGTTGGGGTATGGACAATTCTTTCTTTGTTCTCTACTTAGATTTTTGTTTTTTGTGCTTAGACTTTAGATTGACATTAAATTTTATTATCTTCGGCTTTTCGGTAACATTTTTTAATTTTTTTCGTATGAATTATTTAAAGACGACATTACTGTTGTCATGCATTAACCGAACTCAACCTTCTAATAAAATCATGTAGTAAAATAATTATAAAATGCAAGACTTTCATTTTCATACTAATTTTAATTTCAAACTGTGCGGGCAGGATCAGGTTTCAATGAGAACTAAATCAAGTATCAAGAATTATGCTCACGTGGAATAGTGTAAGGGTATATTATTGTGAAATTAATGGTACAAATATGTACCCACCTGACTGTTGGATTTTTTTGACCCAAATTAGAAAAATTTTATTTCCTTCTTTGCAAGTGTTTTTATTGAAAAAAATATTGAGAAAATATTATTTCATTTATTTCACGTTATTTTCATCTGTGGTATTTTTAAGGTTTTGCATCCATCCTTATAAATACTAGACTATTTTCATAAGTTTTGTATTACTGAAATATAGTGTTTGTTTTCTCCATTAATTATTTGTCTTTTATCTTGTTGTTTGTTTGTGATCGTATACTTCATGTTTTGTTATATATGTTACCTCGATTCATTTTGTGTCTCAACTTTGACATCAATTGAATATACACACACATTAATTATTATTAATCAAATCGTTAACTCAATTAGTTAATAATAATAATAAATTCAAAAGAATTCATGTATGACATAGTTAAAAGAATTTTCAAGTAGATTAAGTTTGACCTTGGATTCAGTCCGATGTTTGATTAAGCACACACATTTTTATTCAAATGTTAGCTTCATAATGTTTTGCTATATTTTAATTCTTTGTTTGGTTCCCCAGGTGGACAAATCAATCGCTTAATGTTGCTTTATCTCAACTTGAGAAAAATTATTTAAATCCATTATGACTGACTAAGCACACTACATAAAAACAATAAAACAAAATACATATCAAAATCAAAGTAATTTGTTTTAGAATAGGGTGTGTTTGATTGCATTTATTTTTCATGAAAAATGTCAGTTTTTCACCTAAATTCCTACTTTGAAGTGTTTGATTTCTATTTTTTTTTATGAAAAATATTTTCCGACTTTTAAAAATATGCTTAATTTTCCTTGTTTTTAAGGATTTTTTTTTTTGGAATAGGTTTTTGTTTTCCTCAAAATAAAGAAAATATTTTCTTTTTTATGGTATATTTTTCATGTCAATCAAACACACTCTAATTGAATAAGTAACTGCTTTCTAAAAAAAGTTCATGACTATTAAGTAACTCAGGATGGCCGTACCCCTTCATCCTTCGGAGGTGAAAGAAGGGGTACTACCAATTTCTATCTACATATATTCAAACCCTAGAGCACCAAAAACGTCAACAGCAAGAATTGCTACTCAACTTATGATAATTTACTACGTTAATCGCTTTATTTTAACTAATGACAAAATTGAGTTGGTGAACAAAAGTCTGACGTGGCAATTAATTAATCACAATGATGTTTTTATAAAAAAAAATTAGGTAAAGGTATGGTTCAATGTAGTGAAAGTTCACCCCTTGTTTGGTACTCATTCTCAAAATTTCAATTTTTTTTTATACTCATTTTCAATTATATTTTTTATAGAATCCTTATTTACCATTTTTTAATATATCATTTAGGTAAAGGTATGCATCAATGTAGTGAAACTTTACCCCTTGTTTGGTACTCATTCTCAAAAATTCATTTTTTTTAAAACTCATTTTCAATTATACATTTTATGAGATTCGTGATTTTTTATCAACTTTTCAACCACACACATCAACAACTTTATTAAAATTTACTAAAAAATTGATTTTTTTTAATCTCAACCAAACATGATCTTACGATCACGTCAAACTCCAATTTACTAAACTTACCTAAGTGTTAGCAGAGACGGATTTCAGGATTATTGGTGGGTTATGGTGGTCGTTGTCATTGAACGGCCGCATTAACGAGACCGTTTATTATAGAAGTTAGAGCAGAAACCCAAGAATAAAACATGAAATTCAAGAATATACCTCACAAATCACAAAGACAAAAATCCAAAAGAATCTCCATAGAATAGCTCTAATTGCAACAATAAACAACTAAATTTAAAAAAAAAAAAAATTAACTAATCCACAAACAAGTGAATAAACACAACAAAAACAAAATAATAAAAAATATATAATTTAATAACTATAGAAATTACATAAAGAATTCATAATTGTTGTGGTTCGCAAAATTGGACAATGCATCAACTTAAAAATTTTAAGATTAACTGAGATTATAATGAAATTCTTAAAAATGTAGGAATATTCAATAATTCGTAAATTTATAAGAATTTCATTAATAAAGGAATTTAAAAGATTTAAATAAATTTCAAATTTAAAAATACACACATCAAACTCTTTTGATTTTTTTACCATTTTTAATGAAATACTTGTGAATTATATGAAAATTTATTCATATTCATGAAATTCATGAAAATTTTAAAATCTTTTAAATTTTATTAAAATTTTAGTTTAGAACCGTGAGAACAAGAACATAAGAGTTTTGGATGTTTTCAAGCCAAATCCAGAAAACAGCCAAAACACAGGAAACATCTTAAAAAGGCCATTGTTCCTTCTTCTGCCAAAACACAGAATGTAGCCACCTTCCAACCCTCTAATTCTTGGAGATTCTCGAACTCTTCTGTTGGATTTAT
>CAIGRQ010049954.1:0-11723 GCA_903798375.1 Fraxinus sp. D2006-0159
AGGTGTAGGCGAGTAGCAGAGCAGCCGGAAGGAAGAGTGGAGCTGGAGAGTAGACAGTCGGAGTCGACTGCGGGCGCGGGCGTGGGCGTGGGCGGGAGACGGGAGAGAGCTGAGAGGAGAGGAGAGGAAATGCGGTGTTTAATTTTTGAGATGGGAGAGTCGGAGTCCAGTCACCGGTGGGAGAGCGAGAGAGGCGAAGACGGGACAGTCACGGGTGCATTCGCCATTTCTGTTGTCGTGTGGAGAGAGAGTGCGGGAGTGAAGAAAGGAAAAGTGAGAGGTTTAATTTTTTTTCCTTTTATATTTAAAAAAAAAAAATTCAAAAAACTAGGAGGGCACGTGCCCCCCTAGGCCCACCCCCGTCCGCCCCTGACTATAGAGTTTTGTTCAATAACTATTTATTTTCAAGTTCAACACTATGCGATGGAGACAATCTTGACCGAAGAGATGAGAGCTATCCCGTTAATGGAACATCCATAACCACAAAAAGACTTTAACTCGATTCTTGAAATTATCATAAAGCTTGATTAGGCGTAACTAATTCCGAAATAACAAAAAGAAAATAAACACATAAGTGCAAATCATAGTACATGTCCTCAATAGATATGGATGACTGAAAAAAATATCTAGAAGAATTATAAAATTACTCAATTTTTAATCCTCGGAAGAAAATCCTTAAAAGTCATCACATTTTTCCATTACTAAAAATGAGGATAGTACAAAACGAAGTTCAAATCTTATTTATCATCTTCATCTCTTCTACAATTCAATATTATGTCTCAAACATGCACTTAACGTCTTCTTTACCCCTATCTGCATTTCCTATTTTCCATTCTTTCTGCAGATCGTTTCTTCAACCCAATAATCTGCTTCTCCCAAACCCTCCTATAACTGCCCCTTCTGCTCTCAAATACGTCTTCAAAACCCAACTCATAATCATAAATCTCTCTTGAATTCGGATCAGACAGTGTCTCATAAGCTGTTCTTAGTTCAATGAATCGTCTGGTAGATTCTTCTTTGGTCAAGAAAGTACAAACATCAGGATGATATTGAAGGGCCAAGATTTTGTAGGCTTTTTTTATCTCATCAAAACCTGCATTCTGGGAAGAAAGAGAAAGAGACTGATAAAAATTAGGTTTCCCAGTTTGCATGGCTGCTAAAACTGGGGCTTGACAGGAAATAGGCTTAAGCTTGAAAACCTTGTGATTCATTTGCATGGCAGAGAGAGAGAGAGAGAGAGAGAGAGCAGTGAAGTAAAGAGAAGATTGAAGTTAAGCCTATTTATAGAATGTGCATGGACTATTTTAACTACCTGCAGGACGTGTTTTGGCTAAGCCTAAAACGATGTTAAGTTACTTTTTTGTCTCCAACACATTTGAATACCTTACTTCTAGTAGCTTTACGTTAAAAAAGTTACTTTTTCTCAAGGGCAAAGCCCCTTTCACAGAATTTTGGTGCTCGGGTCAAACCGGTGCACCCCTCTATTGGTGGGGGCACCAATACGGCACCAAAATTCTGTGAAGGAAGGGCGACTCTTTTCTCAAAATAACTTTTACCTTTCAAAATAAATTACTTACTCTGTTTTTAGCGATAGCGACGAAAAGATCTGAAAATAACGAAGGTTCGTCCCACACTATAATGACCTTAATATTATAAACCCTGAATTAATTAAAGTCTTTTTTTAACAGAAGATATGGTTGGGTATGGCGTGTTGATCATAATTTTGGCCTGAAGTATCCGTCGGTTTTTGTTTGGAGAAAGTCAGTTCACGTTTTACCAACATTTTCTTAATTAATTAATAATTGCAATTTTGATTGGATTAGGTTGTTTTTGTGTTGTTGAATGCATTTTGTCCAATTGCATTTTAATGCAATCATGATACAGTCCAAGAACGCAAATGGCGAGTCTAGGGGCTTAGAGATTTTTCTTTTTTTCGCCACCCAAAAATGGAAAAATAAAATAAAATCAAAACTTCCAACTTATATATTATTTTTCTCAAACATAAACTTCCAACTATGCAAGTCTTGCATTTGAAAGTTTTCCTTTAATTTAAAACGATTATTAAATCAGATAAGCGATTAACAAACATCATATAACAATATTATATTCAAATTAAAATATAAAAGGAAGGTTTGCAATCAAGTTGCATGAACCCAAATATTTCATATGATAACATCGCATGTAATACAAAAAGAAGTCATAAAATGTGTACACTTGTTTATTAAAAAAAAAATTCAATAGTTTGTCTCCAACGAAATAAAAATTTAAGCCCTTTTTATTTTTTAAAGAAAAAATCTAAGAGTGTGTTTGACTAATACGAAAAATATATTCTAGAAAAGAAAATATTTTCCTTGAAGAAAACATCTTCCTTGAAAACAAAGGAAAATTAAGCATATTTTTAAAAGTTGGAAAATATTTTCCATGAAAAAAATAGCAATCAAACACTTCAAAGTAAGAATTTAAATGAAAAAAAATGACATTTTTCATAAAAAATAAATGCAATTAAACACACCCTAAATGTTTTATAAAGTAACGCGAATCCATTTGGGCCTGCAATTGTGATTCTTATCCCTTATTAAAAGGATTGCAAATAATAGATTATATAATAGTTTTTCCTTTAAACTATTGACAAATTGAATTGTTCATTTGAGTTTTTTTTTATTAAGTCCCGAAACTCCAATTTTATTTAAAATTGTGGCTGAATTCTTATTATGTTGACTATTTGTTTTTCATATTTAAGCAATATAAACTTTTTTTTATCCTGAATCTAATTTACCCCAATTCAGTTTTTATATAAAAACTTTTATTTTCTCGTTAATTTTTTCTACTGGAAAATTAGCTTGGCCACTAAATAGTTAATTATAGTTAAAAAATGTTATTAAAAAATTAGTTTTACCGACCAGAACATAAAATGGCAAATTAAAAGTCAAAATGATTGACAATATTTCATGTGACAGTGCCACAATTTTTTTTTTAATACTAATTGCTAATAACTTAGGGCCAATCAATAGGCCATAGCTACAGACAAAATTCTTCTACTTGCCTTAAAATATCTTAAGCAATGTTTTAATTATTTAATCTTAAAACTTTTATACTAAACCCTGACGAACTAAAAGATATTTTTTTTATTAAATTTCTTGGTCATTTTTATATTGCATAGATAAAAGATTTCAAGTCGATTTAGTGGTTGGCTCGTGGTCTTGTTCGTTTGGATCGATTAGGGGTAGTCTATTCAAGATTGATTTTGTTTTGCTTAGTGGGTTTAAGTTGTATGGGGTTGATATTATTCTTGTTTTGTAACCACGGTTTTCCTGCGTCATAAGTGAGAGTCTTTCCAATAAAGAATTAGAATAAAAAAAAAAGTCGATTTAGCTCTTATTTATCAACGTGAGACGATTTCAATAAAATGGGTAGTAAAATTAGGTTAGGAGGAGAGATAGATCATAGCATATTTGGCCTTGCTTAAAAATTGATTTTATTTTGGAGATGACTCCACATGCTATAAAAAAATATCTTTTTTAATGGTGAAAATTGAATCTTCGGAATAATCTCTTCCGCTTCGATGACCTCTAAAAGAGGGCGAAAATTCTCTTTATTTTCTCTCCCGCGTAAGAATTAGTATGAGAAGAAAGATAAAAATATTCTTGAAAGAAATGAGCATAAACAAGTTAAAAAGTTCCAAACCTTAGATTATATAGAGAAAGGAGATGTGCTTTTCTACCGTTAGCCATTTTATTACGTTTTCACTTGGTTATACCTTGACTACATTTGGACTAATGACGGAGAGAATTTAAAACTATTTGAGAAAATTTTCGACCTTTAGAATTTTAGTAAAGACGTGGCCCAAAAGTAAAATCTTGTTTTAAAAAACTCTCTAGAACAAAAATACCTAACGAAGGAAAAAATAATTAATTAATTATAAAAATTTAGAGCAATGATACGTTGCATAATTAAAACCTTGTCAAGAAAGGCCAATGAGACAAATCTAAACGAAGTTATGCATGTTTATAAATTCCTTATTGACTAGGGAGCACGATGGTATGTTACAATTACATTAAAAACAAGAGTTTTGCATATTTGTATGAAAACCTGTGGGATAAACCTTGCATCATTAAAAATCTTTTGGGATAAAATCTCGATGAAAGAAAAAAGATTACATGTATTTACTCCACTTCATGTTGATACCACTTGAGGTCTATTTATCATGCTTATTAACTTCTCAAGTGTTGCAGTAGATAATGCCTTTGCAAACATGTCTATCGCACAAGTTATCATGATAGATAAATAGGTTGATGAGCATTATTTAGATCAAATAATATCTTACATCATCATAACCATCTAGTCACGAATCATGGACATTTATCTCTTACATCAAATAATATCTTACATCATCATAACCATCGAGGACTTTTTCCACCTAAGTTGACCTATATCAATAATTCAATTGGCTAAATACTAGATCTGGTGCCCGATGCAAAATTTAAGTTTTTTTTTTTTTTTTTTCAAATTTTTTATCATGAATTCCTTATTTTAAGTAATCAACCACCTTTATAAGCTCTTCAGGAGTTCCAATATTTTTTAAGTTTATCAACCACCTTTGCCACGCCTAGGCGCGCTTAGTCGTGCATTAAGCGGTCAACGTTGTCCGTTGATCGCTTAATTACCGCTTAGCCTCAAAGCGAGGCGTTTTCATCCCGCTTCACGTCTAGGCGGCGCCTATGCANATTTTTTAAGTTTATCAACCACCTTTGCCACGCCTAGGCGCGCTTAGTCGTGCATTAAGCGGTCAACGTTGTCCGTTGATCGCTTAATTACCGCTTAGCCTCAAAGCGAGGCGTTTTCATCCCGCTTCACGTCTAGGCGGCGCCTATGCACGCTTTTTAGAACAGAGGATATGAGTAAGGTATGCATTGATGATTAATATTTGCACAATCCGAGTAGGCTATAAAGATCTACGTTATATTGTGATTGAGACATTATTTGGTAATGAATAATTATATATTTGAAATGTGGGGTTAAGTTTGAATTAAAATCATAAAGGTCTTTCAGTGATCGTTTCTGCAAGTTTTAAATATTAGTAACCGTTTTGTAATTCTTAGGTAAGTTCAATAACCGTTTGTGAAATTAATCCACTTGCAAATATATTTTATTGAGAGAATGTGTGATTGAAAATGAGTTTTTTAAAAAATAAATTTTAAAAAATGAGGATCAAACGATGCCTATATTTCCTTTACGAAATTATATAAATAGTATGATTTATCATTTCAAATAAGTTGGTTATAACAACAGTATTAGACGCATATAAATTTCATGCTTATCGGCTAACTAGATATCAAATTGTGATTGCATCTACTAGGAAAATCATTATGTTAAAAGTTATATCTTATGACTTCATTTCTTTAAATTCGTTTTTGCATGAATACTAGTTGCTTTACACCTTCAAGTGTTTATACTCCAGGTTCAAATATTCCAACTTTCTTTAGTAAGTTCAATTTTGCGTAGATTACATCTTTTAAATTTTGTCCTATCAGTTCTACATCGACATTCTTCAATGAATTTTATTCAACGCCCTCATTTTCATTCATTATATTGTGCACTATAATGTAACATAAACATGTCGGCAATTGTTTGATTTTGATTCTGTTTTTATTTCTTTCCCCATAACGATGAAACTTATTGAAATCTCTACATTTTCAATATTTTCTATGTACCTAAGCCTCTTATAGGTTTTACAGTTTATTATGTCTATATACCCATGAAGATTGAAGATTATGCGCCTCCTTAATGTGACCATCTTTATTTTTTGCTCAATTTTTCTTTTGGAGATTTTATCTCAAAATCAAATTTCATCACGCTATAGACTTATATCATAGATTTATCAAATATAATATCAATGAATTTTCCTTCTAGAATGTCAATTTGAGCCGGAACATTTACAACTATTATATATAATTTGGTTAATCCCTTTTCAGGTCAGTAATGGCGGTTGTGATGGTAGAAATAGGTGATGATAGTAATGACAATTTTGGTGGTAGAATTGATGATTTCTTTGTGGTGTAGCAGTGACTATTATGGTGTACACTGAATGCTACAATTGGTGGTAATGTAACAATAAATATTACAGTGGTGTGGTAAATGATGATGGTATAACAATGAATAATATGAGTTGTGGGATCAGCGACGACGACTTCACATTGAATGCTATAAGTGGTGAGTATGAAAATAAGTACAAAAATGTGTGCAACACACTTGTTACAAGTGACGGCGACGATGATAACGATGAACGCACACGGGGGTCATAAAATGTATGTAATAGAAATTTACGATGTAACACATTCCGTAACATAATTTTACAATATGTAACACATTTTCAAAATTTATTGTAAAATAATTAAAATAAAAAAGACTAAAAAGTAATTCAAAGTAAATACGAAATTAGTAAACTCTTTAAGAGTGTTTAGGAATCATTTTCTATTTTTTACACAAATCTCTATTGTAGTGAATGTTACAAGTAATATATTTTCTTACTCTTTTTTACACAAATCTCTATTGTAGTGAATATTACAAATATGTTATTGGATTGAAAAAGAAAACTCCACGTAATTATGAAGAATTATTTGATTTTGAAGAATTTAATTTGCATTATCTATAAACTTTGAGTTTTGATCCCAAAATAAACTTTTATTTCTTTGAATCTTTAAGTACATATATTGATAGGTCGGATGCAATGGTGAAATATATTGTTAACTAATTGTAATTTCTTTTAAAAATAGAACTTAATCTGTTTTGTTTATTTATTTGAAAATCTTGAATTCTGAATCACTGTATATACTTTAATCCTTAATCAGCGTCCAAATTGATATGTTTTTAGTGACATAAAGAACAGGTGGATCCCCACACACTGAAATTATGGAAAATGATTGTCCCTAACACGCTTTCCTTTTTCATAAATCTACTGCACAATAATTTAAGTCCATTGCTTTTTGCCTGCCTATACAGATAGAAGAAGCAGAAAGGGCAGTCTTTAATTCAAGAAAAATGGCAAAATTGCTAGTGTTTTCTGCACTCTGTTTGCTGCCGGTAATTGCCAGTGCTGCCCGAATTATGGATAACCCGTTGTTTGTAAAGGGTCGGGTCTACTGTGACACTTGCCGGTGCGGGTTTGAGACTTCTGCCACCAAATATCTCCCAGGTACAGTATCAATATGTTACATTGGATGTGTAAAAGCCTAGTTATTGACTGTTGCGATTAGACTTGGCTCTTACAGTCAATTTAAAATACAAATACATGTGCTCTATGGTTTAGATCTATGTATTTTGTACGCAAAATATTTATCACTGATTTGATGTTCAGTTTCATAGTTTGTCAGATCTAGTTAATGTTGTGCTGTTCTAGTTAGTTTTTGAAAGGGACAACAGCTTTCTTAATCAAAACATTGCCTGAAAACGATTTTGGCAAGCAATTGCTCTAAATTTACTTGTAATTGGATAGGAAAAATAATCAAAGGACTAAACATTGTACTTGAAACCTTGATTAGTTTTATGTTTCTATTTTTATTAAGGTTTGTAATGACACAAATCGCCAATCACAACGGTTACAAATGGGTTCCATTAGTAAAAATAAAAATAAAAAATATGAGCTAATGTTTAGTGTCACCATCTACAAAAAACAAAGTCTTATTATTACAATATCTAGATGGACCGGTAAAAACCAGGTCATGATATAGTTCGATTGTCATTGTAAACTACCTGTGCTTTTCAGGTGCCCGTGTTAAACTTGAGTGCAGAACCCGTGACACTTCGCAAGTCACCTATATGGTTGAGAGTGTGACAGACTCAACCGGATCCTACAACATCTTGGTGCAGGACGACCGTGGGGATGAGGTATGTGAGGCAGCGTTAGTAAAGAGTTCAGACCCTGAATGCAACATTCCGAGCTCTGGTCGGGACCGTGCCCGTGTCATTCTTACCCGCAACAATGGCATGAACTCGAATACTCGTTTCGCCAATGCCATGGGATTCCTCAAGAATGAGCCTTTGGCTAGCTGCCCTCAAGTCCTCCAGAAATACCAGGAAACTGAAGATTGAGGCAATTGTTACTAGTCTTTTACATAATCACATCTTATTAAATCATAATATTGTATTAGCATTTGTGTTTTTATGTTTTCATTGGTTTAAAATGATCGTTGTTACTGTTTTTAAGACTTTTTGCTAAATGTTTCTTGCAAATCGAAGCATATTTAGTACACAAGATTGAACTTTTAGAATGTAATTTACAAACTGCATCAAATGCTTATGTTTGTTAAGAGTTGAGACACTTTCATTAGTGATGAGGTGTGGAGGAACAAGCATTTGCATATTTGGAACGTTTGGATGGTCTTACCAAGTTCACTTGATAATCTTACTGAAAAAATGCACTTAATTTGAAAAAACTGTAATTATGAATAAACATTTATAATTTGTTTGAAAATTGTAGATGGTATAACAGTGAATAATATTAAAGAATAACCATAAAATCAAATCTGTTCAATTATATTACATGCATATCAAACATTATCTTCCTCTTCTTCTATTTTTGAAAGCCACACAAATCATTCCATTAATTCATATCGCCGAAAGAACATACAACGCCAAATAACGATCAAATATAATCAACTCATGTGAGCCATCCAAGGACAATATAGCATGTGAGGCAAGATGATAGGCTATAATATTCTCCGAATAAAGCAACAAGTACCACATCCAAACTCTCGTTAATATTACAATATCATGTAGCCATGCTGATGCTGCTCTGGTAGGTGTCATAGATACATCAGCTTGCACGCCATGTGCTATCTGCTGGGCGGCACTCTCTGCTGTTGAAGAAAAGAAGTCCTGCCCTCATGCCAACAACTGTGCTTCAGCCACCGAAAAATTCGCATCAATCCGTCAAAAGTTGCAACCACGACACCTCCATGGTCCCTAACCACTGCTCCAATCCACATCTGATTGTCCCTCACCTCTGCTTCTGTATTTAGTTTCAGCCCATTCCCAGCAGGACCCTGCCATTCTGCCTTCCACTGTCTACTATCGGGTCCCTGGAGTTCTGGTCTTCTCCACTGCTGTCCATCAGCCCCAAATCATGCCTCTTTCATCCATACACCACCACTATCAAACATATGCTTATTAAGATTTGGAGAAAAGAAAATCCTACTTGATAAAAGATCCTAAAGATGACAAAAAATTAATCGACAGTAAGAAATTTATCTTATGATCCTAGTGATGCACTCTTTCATTAAAAATTAATTATTTTGGAACCCAAGTAATTTTTCGTTTAACAAAAAATGGCCTTACAGATTACATTCTGATCTTATTTCTTTCATCGTGCTAATCATCAGTCTTTCTTTTTCAATCGAGACATGCTATATGACACAAATTTGTTTTAAAAAGGCCCTATATGAATTCATTAGATGCAAAATAATGTATATTTTCTTGATTATGTTCAAGAATTAATAAGGCAAATTGCACCAGAGGCCCAAACCTCTCAAAAAAATGTTGTGCAGTTTCAAACCTTTCATTTTTATCACAGATGTCCCAAACCGTTAAATTAGTATAAAGCATGAGGTCCCCAAGAACGGTTTCCATCCAAAAAATGTCAATTAACCCCAAAAGTTTGTCATTGACAAAAAATGACTAATTTAAAGAAGGGCAAAATGATCTTCCATATTATCACATTTTAAATAATTAAAACGATTAAAAAGAGGAAAAAAAGTAAGATAAGATAAAAAAAAATAGAAAGCAAAAATATTAAAATGAAAATGTTTAATCTCTCAACCTACTCCCACCTCTAACCACCAGAGCAGTCATCTCCTCCTCCACCACCACCATTAGCCTACCCTACCTGACCCACCCTGCTATTGCCACCATCCACCTGTCCTTGCAATCGGCAAAATCACTAATTCATTGACTGCAAAAGGGTGAGAAATCCCCCTGGTTTTCACGAAACCACCGCAACAGTGGTTTGGCGAATTCACCAGGAGGGAGATTTCTTCCTAGTCTCACGGAACCTTGAAGAAATCCCCTCATGGTACAATCGCAAAACCACCACATTGTTTTTGTGGTTGCACGAGGGGGATTTCCTCCATAGTCTTTCTTAAACTACAATAGCGTGCTGCACCGGACGGAGAATTCCTATCCCCTGGTGAGTTCACAAAGCTCACATTCATCACATCTTCGTTTTTATTTTTCCCTTTGAATTACCGGTAGTACAAATCAAAAACCATCTTCCAAGACAAAAAAAAAAAAAAAAAAAATTAATATCTTGTAACATTTTATCCAAACATTCAATAACAAATATATTCACCATTGGTTCCTCATCCCAAATTATTATCCGCATTCAGCGAAAAAGTTCTGCCAAGGATGACCATTTGCTAATTTAACACATACTTTTTAAGTGCCTTAAGAGGAATTTTAAATTGAAAATGAGCAGTTCTACTCCAGGGGTTTAATCCAGCAGCCACTCCAGAAGAAGCCATGCTAATGCTATCATATTCTCTGTTTAATAACTTTCGGGCCTTCCCATATGAAATATTCATGCGCTAATACTCTGTCAACACGGTTCTAACTTCTATGAAAAAAGTCTTTATCCAGAACTTGGTTTGAATTGATATTTCTCCGTAATATACAGTGTTGATCTTCAAGGTGTAACTGAAGCGAAACAACAGCTGGGTAAATATGATTTATCAGAAATTCATAATTCCTCCACATAACTTCGGGTGGGGAAACCCATCTCGCATTTTGAAAAATCTTTATTTCATCAAAATCTACATCCGAATAAGCACTGATCAAGGCAAAACTAATTCTACGGCCTTTATGAACATATATTTAAAGAGCTTTCACTGTGGAACAAACTTCAACATTAATATGACAATTATATTTTGCTAATAAATATGGATTTATGGTGCCACAATCTATTATCCAACCACTCTTTTCGAACCCCAGCCCAATCACTCAACACTCATTAGTTCTTCTATACTTTTGAAATGAACCATAACCCAAGGTTGTTCGTTCACCGTAATCTTTAGGTAACAAAAATTTACAAATACCTCTACGTACCATTCATGCAAAAATTATGGGGATTTATAATGCGAGAAGGACCATGCAACATGCATTTAACAACAAGAGAGTATAAATTAGGATAATAACTTTTGTCAGAAATTTCAGTACAAACTAATCTATTTACAGTTTCATGGAATATTGGAAACTCTCCTTAAAATAAGCAAAAAATGAGCATGTGATAACCCTCTCTTTTGAACTTTTATAACATATGCATAGGCAAACAAAAGTCCTATGTGAAGACCCCAAATTTTCACTTTTCTTTTTGAAAATAATATTCTTCCTTCAGGGCATGCTATTAATACCTTCAAGAAAAGTTGTGAAAATAAGTACCAGTAGCCAAAGATGTGAAACAAAGTAGATTGGACTACTTTCTTCAAAATAAGTACCAGTAGCCCGTGGTGAATTCAGAATATTAAGTCAGCTAGGGCGGTTCGCAGATAACCGTAATAATAAAAAAATTTATTAATATTTAATTACATAATGTTAAAAAAAATTTCAAGCAATTTATAAATGCACTAAAACGTAAAAAACTCATATACATTTGAAAATATAAAATAATAAAAAAAAAAATACATTTTTCAATTATACACGTACGATCAAATTTCAAGTTTTTTTACGAACTCAAA
>CAIGRQ010049965.1:0-16038 GCA_903798375.1 Fraxinus sp. D2006-0159
AAATCATTTGGGCGCAATCATTAAGGACGTCCCATGTTCCAAACATTTAAAAAAACTTTGTTCTCCACAATTAATTATTCACAGCATCAGCAAGTAGCAAAGGCGCTTTACCTTAACCGCTTCGCATAAGAGTTCAGATATGTAAGTCCACTTCGGAAAGGACGGCCTCGAACATAATTTGTCCTGCTAACGCTCCTCAAAACTGTTCTAGAAATTAAGAGCTCACAAGGTACACGACTTCAGACAGCATTAATCAGTTTCATATGCAAATCAACTACTTTCAAACTTTAATTATGGGGACTATAAAATATTGAGATTTGTGAAAAAACCACCTCTAACAAAAAAAGATTATACAAGTTCATGCATTACATAAATAATTATACCTAAACTTAGGGACTATTGTTACGCCTTGCCATCAAGACTCCAGTTAAGATGTCACGTTGCAATCCATGTGGAAAGGAAAGTCCACGAAGACTCATTTGGTCAAAAGCAAGAAAGTCAAACAATGGTTGAACCTCCTACCGAAACTATGCCTAAATGGTTGAAGTTGTTAAGCCGAAGCTCTTTACACTGAAGACAACCAATACAAAGCCCCCTCAGGCCGAAGCCCTTAGCTCATCCGAAGTCCCTGAAATTGAAGTTGTCTCTTACAAGATTTGTAAGCAATCTTATGAATGATTAATGTAACGTTTGTAATAAAATTGTCAGGTGTGTCAGCCTAATGTATAGGACGGCACCCGTTATCAATTTATTTATTGTATAATAGATCTAGTAATGTGAAGCTTCAATCAAGGAGATGAGGCTACGTGATTCTGATCCAATGAATACTACGTCGACCAGAATGCTATAAATAGATAGTCTTTGTGAATTGGAAGGGGACTTTTGGGAAGAAGATAAATTGAATGTTCTATTAAATATTAATACACTAGAAAAATATTCTCAAGAAACCTTCCTGCTTGTTCCATATCTGGTATTTTGATTTTAGGCTATCTACACTTGATCGGTGATTGTTAGCGCAATCGTCTTAATCCATACCGTCGGTACTCAAAACACTTTTGTCTCGCGCTGTAAAGCTTCTCCCACGTTCACATGTTCTCCTTCTCCCACTGATTCACCGATCGAAACTCGTTGAAATTTACTTGAGTTGGCATGAGTGAACCCAACATCAATTGTCCACGTTGGCATTACATTTTTCAGGATCAACAATTTTTATTGAAGAGCCAAACCAAACCCATCAGCAGGTTTAAGATCCTATAATTAATTTAATTCCATCTCCATATGATCCTCGATTTTTATCTCGAGAAATGCACGTGAATGAGATTAACGAGGGAGATCATGGCAGCCCTCTTTCTCTTCGATTGAGTCAGAAAACTGTCAATACCCTCACCATCATTGAGGCTCTTGGCAGCACCCACTAACAAGTACTCCGAGGACATTCCCGAAAATACGAGGCAAAATATTTTTTTTTTTTATGCCCTCCTAACTATTCTCTAAAACTATCACTACACAATTGAAAATATGCAAGTTGATTTTGTCAAATAAAATTTATTTTAAAAAAAAAACTTTTCACTTGGAAAAGACATTATTTAAATATGTTGAAGATAAGTAGTTAACTATAAAAATGCTATAATGAATTGCAAGCTAATAATGAAGTGTACACGCGTACATTCAATTTGCAGACAAGAATTTTTTGTATTTGATTGACATTATTTTCCATGAAAAGGCCAATCGAACACACCTTTTGCAAATTTGCAACACAATTAGATGAAAATTTCTCTTTTTATGTTATAGTCCCGCAACGTTAGTATTTCATCATTCAAAGTAAGATTCATTTCATAAATATACATAGTAATTAACAACCAAGCACTTGTGCGGTCATTTGTATTTCATATGGCAGCATCATAAAATATGAAATCATGATTACACTAGAGTTTGACATCAGATAACTAACATCAGTAGAGAGAATCACAAAATGGAAACATCAGCATTTCACATTCAACTTCTGTGCACCGCTAATCAAGCCCCTCAACAAAATCGCGAACTAATGTGCAATACAAGAGACATACAGAAAGGCTGGAAAAGAAGCCAAGACTACGAGAACTCCACAGTACTATATATTAACGAGACAGATGACAGCACCTTTTGCCCGTCTTGAACACTGCCATTGTTGAAGTTAGTAGTAGTACACTATTGCATCAGTTCAAAAATTTTACACCGTCATCAAGAAATGGACTCCTTGAGTTCCATCTCCAGTATTGAGTACTCTCTCTCAAACAATAAGAATTCCTGCAAGCACATTGAGAATATTAATCAGACGGATAAAGTCGTGGAACCAATGAATATTTTTAGTCAAAGAAAACAGTTGCAAACTGTGATTCTGCTAGGTGATATATAGTTCTGTAAATTTGAAGATTCTTAACGTTGGAAAGGTAAATTACTTCAACAAATAACTGAGTGCTGGATATGGGAACATAAATAGAATCAAATTCCTATCATAGCCTGTATATCTAAAAGCTAACCTCCAGAGGAGCACAACATTTCCACCTCAACACTAGAAGAATGAAGAAAGAAAGAGAAGCACCACGCCTATCAATAGTTAAATAAAAAGGAAAACTGAAAATGCTAAAATTTAGAGTCTTGTCGTCATTTTATAGTTAAAATCTGAAATTGACAATTATTTGGCTATGAGCTACCACAATTATCACCATTCAATTTTTCAATTTATTCATCCAGTTGCACAATCACTATCAGCAACTGGGCAAATTTTGAAAAGGTTTCCAATTATTTCATGCCTTCTAGAGAGATCAACAAGAAGACCCCTATTATAATATCATCAATTGAAGCAAACTTTGAAAAAAAAATAAAAAAAACACACAAGCACACGAGCACACACTTTGATGGAGACAGAGAGACTAGAAGAAAAAATATCAATCCCCTTTGATGGAGCTACTTGTTAGCTTGGATGTGAGGAAGGTGAGGAAGGTAAGGAAGGTTAGAATACAGAAAAGGGAGATGCGCCGGTGGAAAGTTGAGGATTTGTTACCTGATTCCATGCTCAAACAGAGAGAGAACCAAAAGTTTCTTACCTGCAATTGATGCTGGCTGAATAAATGAAGAAAATCACTCTCAGGACTTGTAATTAGCTCAATGAACTCGTGATGGCTCTCAGGTGGATTGTCAGACTTCATGAGTGAAACAGAAACCTGCAGATGAACCTTTTAGACAAATAGTAATAAGACAAGGAACACTTGACCCACTTGTTTTTAGTTGCTGCTTCCAAAAATTCTCTTGAACACAAAAGAATCGATATGAGAAATTTGGAAAATTGTTAACTTTAGGAAGACTAGTAGCTTGACATTTATATAGCTGGTGAAAGAAGTAAATGTTAGCAAGCTTTGTTACCTGCATGCATCGAAGAACAGTTTCTGGTAGGCAACACTTGCGACAAAGGCCCCGAACTATATAGGTTGCTGGGCCTTCCAAGGAACCCTCACTGCTTGAATACCAGGCATCTAAGCGAGAGATCTCCATTGTTACTCCAGCTTGAAACCGAACAAGCTCCCCTAACATAGAATATTTATGGCTCTCAGGGAATAGGGAATATTGCAGAGAATAGAAATAACAATAATGAATCTCACATACGGTTTCTGATTGAAGCAACACATGTACTCCCTAACTCCTAAATTGAACAATAAAGCTCTATAGATTAAATCAATCTAAACAAGGTTTTATTTCTTTGCTAAGATTTGAAAGTCAGTGAAAACAGATGTGGGGAACAAAGGGAGAAACAGAAAAGCAAAACCAGCAAACATGTGAAAGATCTTAAATTGTACAAATACATGGGAGCATTACACCATTACATTGACTAAATGTAGTCAATGCAAATTCTGCACCTTATATGCAGTACCCATGACCAATTAAACCATGTCCATATAACACGTGCATAGTATAAATACTGTGGCTACTGGCAGTTTCTACCTTTGAAGCCAGCTGCGATAATAGCAGCAAGAATTCCACCATCATGGACTTCATGTGGACCGAGTCCATCACCTTCCACCGCCAAGCAGCGAAGTACAACCTCAATGCAGTAGTTGTCACTGGGTGAGATAGAAACATTCACCTGCACATTCAGAACTAATGTAAATTGATACGTAAAAGTTAAAACAGACAGAACAAAGGCTTTTGATATCTGTTGATGTAAAGCAATAGGCATTTGTACATTTATCAAGCATAATGCATGCACATATATCTAGGACAACAAAGAAAACTTGTGGTTTCCATACGCTTTCTGAAATAATCACATTACTAAAAAAGATAGCAATAATAAGTAAAAGCTATTCTCAACTCAACTCCCCCACCCACCAATATAAAGATAAAAATAAAATTGAATAAATAGCATTCACTAGAAAATGCAAATAAGGAGCAGTTAATCGTGTAAGCAGACATGAATGCATAGCTGAAGAGAAGGTATCATACGAGTATAAGAAGGGCAACCTTCAACATTCAAATGGAAAAATGGCATTAAACTATTGACATTTTCATAACTGCTAATTATGCATGTTACTCATTTTATTTAATTATATATCAGCACATCTTTTACTTGTCCAAATAAGTGTTATGATTTACTCTTTTTCCAAATGATGAAAAAAAAAAATCTGAAGATGCTTTTGAAAAACTAAATGAACTTCATTGATTGAGATCAACTGTTCATAGAAGAGGTTTAAATAACTTTCAGTGGCACAGAAAGGAATACACCGAAGGAAGAAATTTGTTTCTAGCGAAGAGATCCCAGTAGAACATGCAAGGAAAGGGAGAGGTGAACATGAGCTTGCATAACCTGATATGGTTATAAATGATTTTATTTTATTAGATCTTTCAGCACATGGAACAATATCAGAGTGTGAAAAAGATTCATATAGCCTAAATTTATTCAGAACAGGCAATTTCTTTCCTCAATATTTTGTATTTTGTGAGAACTGAGGCTTTACCCATTTGGATTGGCCAAAAATGACAGGTAATATTCATGTGTTAAAGTACCCTATTGAAAAGGATGCCATAAAAAAGAAAGATTAGATGCAATCTTAGAATGAAGAGACCGTACGAATAGAGATGTTTCTCTATGTGAGACACTCTGATTTGCAAGTTAAGCAGAATTGTAAGTTGTGTGATAATAACTATTCCAAAATCAAGAATGTGAATTGGTTGGTATATGGGGGAGATATCCATGTTTTCCTTAATAATCTCTTCATTTTCGCCTTACATTTAATATGGTTGCCATACATGCTAATAAATGGAGGTGGCACTCACGTGGTGGTTGTGTCATGTTTTGAATAGACCTAAAGAGGTCATGGTTCATAATATTGGTGCAATTTCAGTAGATCAATCTAGACGAGGGAAGAGTAGACCAAGAAAAAAAAACATGGTTTGTCATAGTTGTTTGGGCTCTACTAGGCTTTAAATCTAGCAATAAATAGAGCAGAATGTCCGAAAGTGGATCATATAGCTGACGCCCATTTTATAGGAACAAGGCTTGGTTATTATTGTTGTATTTGATAGGGTTGCCAAAAATTCAGAAGAGGACTACAGCCACAGCAAGCCTCCAACAACAACCACACGTCCCCCACCACCCCACACCTTCCCTTTGCCACTAGCAACATGTGATGTACTAGTTGAAGAGAAGCATGGAACGCCAAGATGTCATCATTGATAACTACAATATTTCTACTTTGCTTGAAAAAAGGAAAATGGAAGAAGCATCTCTTTATAGTTAATAGGAGAAGGAATAAGCTTACCGTTAATTGTCTATGTAGAATTTCTTCCTCACTCACTACCGAGAAGAGGGCACTAGTCAATGTTGTGCACAAGGTAGCATCAGGTGGCATACACTCACCAGAAGGTCGAGACAGCATGGTTGTAGCATGCAGTTCCAGGAACACAGGCTCCCTTGATTCATAAATATGATCTTGAGTAGGGAACAACCAAGGATTTTCTCTTCCTAAAATATGCAAATGAACAAAAAATAGCCAAATTATATATAAAGCACAATGATTATCTTTTGTGAAATCAGACACAGGTATAACAAATCAAGTGGAGTCAAAATAAACAGCAATTGACGGCCGAAGAGAACGTGCACATCACTGTAAATCCATTAATAGCTTCTGGACAGTGTTTTCTAGAAAAACTGAAATTACTTACTCTGTAACAATAAAAGTGAAGAAATAAGTGTTTCTCTGGCAGCCATAACTGCCCTCTGTTTTTCTTCTGGTGAAAGTTCATCCGGTGAAACCTCTGCATTCTCTAATTCAATTTTTAGCCAATTGCGATATTTTGCATCACAAGAGTAGTACTCCCTCTAATTAATAACAAGACATAATAGATGGAATCAGCAATAGAGGTCATACTTAGTCAACAACAAGCAAGAAAGAAAATTAAAAGCTCACCCAGTCCTTGAACTCTCTCAAATTTTCAGTCACGTCAGGATCCTCTGTGGAAAGAAAATTTTCCATTGGTTGTTTCAAAGGCTCAGCAAGTGAACTAAGCAATGTGTGTGCTCCAATGGGCATTGCTGGGATCCTCCACATAGATATAAGAGAAAACTCCCGAAACAGTATGTTACTGTAAAAAAAAAGGTTCAGATTGATCATTCGGTTTGAATTGCATAGGGTAAATGTTTGTCTGAAACACATAACTAACATGTAAAATCCGATAAATATGCAAGACTAGTTCTTGTTCTTTGTATTTTGTTCCAAAAAAGGGACAAAAAAAAAAACAAAAACCCATAACAATTGCATTTCAGTTCCCTCCTAAAAATTAAACAAGCTACAAACAATTGGCTTCAAATTTTTTAAGTCATCACTGAAATCAATAGATGATAGAGACTCCATGTCACCAGAATAACAAATACTGTCAGATTCATGTTTGAAACGAGAATAACAAATACTGTCTTACAGAAAAGTTAAATGAAGAAAAAAATAATTACCTGTGCATCAATGCCCGCATTAGTAGTTTAGCAGCAACAGCCTTGGCATCATTAATTGTCGAGGGAGGTGTAAAGCAGAGCCACTGAATAATCTTTGCTTTCTGTAGGCTCTGTAAACGATGTACCTCTGCAACGTCAGATGACTTGTCATACTTTCCAGCCCTAATTTCTCGAGATCTTGTTAAAACCCTGTCCAAGAAAGGAAAAAAAAATTAATACATCATCTTTTTATGCAGTAGTTTCACGGTATTTGTTAGAAGAAGTTTTGAGGACATGAAGAATACCTATCAATAATTTCTTCAAAACTGCCCTTTGAATCATCTTGAGGAGAATAGGGCAGATACTCAATAGCAGAAAGAAAGATCTTGTATCTAACATGCCCACTGTTGCTTGCAACAATTCATGAGAAATTATGTCAGAAACAAAATCAGCGAGTTATTGGATGAAGAAACAAATATAGAAATGATCTCTAAGTTCCCAGACTAAGATCCTGTTTTCCGTCTATCACATCTTATCTCGTGGCAAATCTTGTAAAAATGTGAACAATCTTTAACTGGACTCCATAGAGCCTCTGGACAGATAATGGAGGATTTTGTGTGTGCGTGTGTGTGTAGAGAGAGAGGGTATGTCATATTAATTAGTCCACTCCTTGATATAATTGGAAACTTAAAACTATACTTACGAAAGTAAAATTTTGTATTTCACCTTTTTATCATCAAATGATGAATATTTGTAAATTCAATACATAATTACCCACCACTGTACATCCATTTAAAGAATAACTAAATGACTAAAATAATAAAATAAATAACAAGAAAAAGTACAAATTATAGAAAAATTGCTATAAGGGTCCCAATGAACATAGTGCCCATAGCAATAACATCAAATATGATATGAAGTGCATCTCAATCAACATACCGCTATAGTGCTTATGATAATCAATAATTGGGCATGGGATTTGAAGGGGACGAGATTACTGAAAAAAATGCTAAATGTGTTTGGACAAAAGACCTGCTATTCAGCCTCAACTCCATCATATAGACAAAAAGATCAATGCAACGATGATGAGCAAGCTGAGAAGCATAGATCCCAACCAATTCCTCACGATTCTTTGTGAACAGGAACATCGTGTACCTGGAATAGCATTAAAATAAAAGATGGTAAAAACATATCCATATGATAATTTCTAGGTGTTTGAAAAAAGTTCCTGAACATGTCAACCCTTCGAATTAACGTGATAGGACAGCTTTTTTGAGTAACTATAGATTGTCTCAACATAATTATTTATTTATTGTTTAAAAGAAAAAAGTACCTAAATGAATTCAATTCTAATAATCATTAGAAACAAGAAACTGGAAAAGTTATCAATTTGCGCATATGATCTCCACTTGTTCCCATTGACAAAATTATTGTTTAGATTTCAGATATAACAGAATGCAATTTAGCAGCTCTTGAACTACTACTAAAAATCCCTGCGCTACAAAATGAAAGAGCAACTATGGCCAGTTACACTTGAGCTCTAGAGAAGGCAATCACAATAAGGTCAATCTGATAATGACTCGCGGGAAAGCTCCTAATATTGCTTCTCAACATAGGAGAGTCGAACTTATTCATTTATGTACCTCTAACCATATTCATTTGTTTACCTCTCACCTTACTCAGTTTTCTAGTCATTTTTCCTTTGTGAGACAAGGCCAAGTGATGTGATTCATGATACGAGGGCAAATCCGGACAAGGATCCATTTATCATTGAAAAAGGACCAATGACTAAGTTACGGGCGAAGCGGGTCAAAAAAATAATGTGACTACTTGCTCAAGCTACGGTGGACGAAACAACGATCACAACAAACAAGAGGACAAGTTTCATTTTGGGTTCAGAAAATGAAATGACATGGAGAAACTTGAAAGCAATGGACGGAGGAGACAGAATGAACAACTATGCGGTCACATAGTTGTTCACTACATGCCCCTTTATCGAAACCAAAGAGGTCTTCAAATGATCCATGTGACCGCATAGTACAATTCCGAACGCGATTTTTCCAAATTTAACGCAATATTCTATTTTATTTAAAACTCTTGTAAGATATATTTTTGATATCTTTATGACTTGATTCCGTTTTCTAGCTAGGTTTTATGGGTTCCCTCTAAATAAGACTCGTTCTATCTATTCATTGTAAAACACACAATTTGAGAGATATTATTGCAAAGCATATTGTTTTCTTCTCGTTCTTCATTGAATTAATTTTAAACTAATCAAGATTATTTCTTGTGGCGTTCAACAAATCGATTGAGATTCTTGAGTCTTGTAATCACGGGGTCTAATATATTGTCGGCGATTGTGTTGGTTCCCTGATTCAATATTTTTGAATTAAGCTTAAACATTCATTTCTTGGCTTTCTTGGGTTGAATTAATCTTGTGTAGGTTTCGTAGCTACCATTGCTACGTGGGTTCGCATCACTAAGCCTCAAAGCGAATTGAGGCATTAGTGACGCGAGCATATCATTTATTAATGAACAAAACAAGGAATAGAAAGAAAGGGGTGCAAAGAAGAGAATAATTGAGGACAAACGAAAATATCAATATATCATATTTGTGAAATACAATGAGTAAGCCCTTTTATTTATAGAGAAAATAACCTAATAGAAGCTAAAATAAACGAACTTCTACTAAGCTAGGACTTCATCAAAATATTCAAACTAATCTAATCTAACTAAAATAACATACTTGGGAATTTTGACCTTCCAATCTAAAACACTATCTTTATTCTTATATTTATCTCTATCTTGATATCCATCAATTAGCCTCACCACAAACCAAAATATTAAGTCAAATCATTATAAAACAATACAAAAATAAACATATATTAAACCCATAGAATTAAAACAAAAATAAATCAATAAAGAGCAATTAGCAAATGTTCAATATGAAACTCGCGCTTACACTTACAAAAAAGGAAACAAGCCCATTTAAAAAGAATTGATGGGCCAATTTTTATTTGTTTGGGAACAGGATGGGCCCATTTAAAAAGCCTCTTCTATATACAAAACTCACAGTTAGACTTACAAAAGAGGATAAAATTTAAATGATAAAAAGAACTCCAAAAGCCACAGCAAAACTGAGGGTGCATGCCTCATGAACCTTGAGGAGCATATTGAGTGTGCGGCTTAATCAATGAGGTGCCTGCCTCATTGTAAAAGTACTATAATTACCGCCTCCAGGCACAGTAGGTGTGCCTCACTAGCGCCTTTTCATACCGAGCTAGTAATTGAACATACCAATTTGAGATTGTTCAGGTGGAAAACCATAACATTGAAGTCAGGCTTGGACCAATTTCTGAATTTGGGCAAACTCAGTAAATGAGCTGCAAGCCAGGTGGTCCAGCCTAGTGGAGAAAATTACAGAATGTAGCAATTATTTTCACAAGCTAGAGTTGAGTTAATTACCACAACTAAAATGAGCATGCAGCACTAAATCATGTGAAAAAGGTTAATAAAAATAGACCTAAATTTCAATATCTAGTATTAGTAATGGAAGTTCAAAAACTGGGTACATAACACGTCAGTTTTAGGACATGGAGGTAAGCAATTCCAGTATTTATGTTCAGAGATATTACTAAGAAAAATGAAGCTATGAAGTGGAAAAATAAAATTAGGGGCATAAGAAGTACAAAAATACCTAGATTATCTGGTTTCATAATGTGCTTCAAAAACATATATTAAGATATTGTTCTGACGAGTGCCACTACATATAAGAAGAATGGAGCATTTCCCAAGACAGCATTTAAATATTGTATTATGGAAATACTTTGCAAGAATTCTAACGAGTGATTCTGCAACGCTAATCGTGGAAAAATCGTGGAAAAGAATAATTACTTACATATGAAGAATGAAGTCACCAACTGTCATTATCTTCTCTCTGAAAGCATCCATCATTTGATCTGCAAGTAAATATCTAAGAACCAGCACTAAATGTGCCCCAAAACGCATCATCTGTGAATCACCATGAGGCCTGACAACAGGATACATTTCAAGCAAACTGAGACAGGGATCAAGATAGAAATTATTGATATAATCAGCTGGTGCATAATTCTTGTATCGTCCACTTGGAATAGAATGGCTTATCATGGACAATAAGGACATCAAACTGCTGAATTAGTATCACCAAACAAAGTGTAAAAAGCCAAGTTGATTTTATTTTTTTAAGGTGGAAGTGACAACAAACAGCGTCAAGTACCTGAAAATGTTCTGATCATCTTCTGAAGGTGATATCCATGACCATATTAGGTCAAGCAATTGTGGTATGTCTCCTAACATAAGATTCATCTGTACGAAGGGTTTAGTCAATGTAATTTGGCCACTTGGTTGAAATCGTATCTTTTTCTATACTGAAATTTATGCACTCCTAAGTGGTCTAAGTGGAGAAACAAATAATACACCAAGCTTTCAAAAAGATAAAAAATAACAAAGAACTCAAACATTATATGCTTGCATTTTCAGCAGCATCAAATCAAAATATGACTTTCATAACATGTCATCAACAATGATAAATCAGATGAACATGTATAATTATAATAGAGAGGAAAAGAGAGAAATGGAAAAGACTTTTTGTGTCAACAGAAGTCTTTATTTGATAACTCAGCTATTGTCTTAGTCCAACAAAAAGAAGGTCACAGCATCTTGTATTTGTAACTAATCCTCATTAAGGGGGTGCGTCTTGATCATAAGAGAAAAAAGCAACTTTAGAAGGTGGTATATGTCTCTAATGTAATACTAAAGATTCAGTTTAAATAACTAATTCTACTTCAGAAAAAGTAAGTTGATGATTAATTCATGAGTTCATAATTATTTTTATTTGCTTTGCTGCAGACGACATTATTGTCTTGTTTAAACAATACACTGTTTCATTGGTGATAAAAACATGATTTTGGATCGCAGATAAGTAGTGAAAACCACGCAGGAATAGCATGCTTTTGAATCCAAATAAAAAGTTCCACTTCATAGAGATTATTACCTCAATTTGCCTATGCTGTTCCTTGCATGCTCGAGCAACAACTTCATACACTGTGTCACTAAATTAAGCAGATGATTTAAAAGACCAATTCTTAAGATAATGAGACTAACAATGACAATAACTGGAAGAATATGATATTTACCTTGAATGGAGCTTCTGAAGAAGGGAAGAAAGGTGTCTGGGTTGATGATTCAGAATTTGAAGTGGCCAGCTATCTGGTCTAAGAATTGGCTGAGAGGCAACGTCTCCTTGATCAGCACTTCTCTCAATTGCCTCTTCAAAACTGTTGAACTGATCTGTTCTACCTGGTTGCAGGCGGGCTATTACAATATCAACTTGGACATCAAGCCACGATTTGGCCATTGCCCAGCATGCAGACTGAAAACAAAAACAGCATTAGATAGCTTAAGAAAATAAGAAAGGAAAAGTTAATGCGCAAAAGTTTTTAACTTCAAATAAAAAGAAAGAGGGACAGGCCTTATGTTGCTCGGACTCTGGTACGGGTATCGGATACAGGTACGTATTTAAATGTCGGGTTTTTTATTTTTTAAAATGGAGAATATAGGGACATGATTAAAAAGAGTCCAAATTTCGGATACGGATACGTGGGTACGTCTTTGAAATTTTAATTATTATTTTTTTTCCAAAAACTTCATATGTGAAAAGAAAAGTTAAATAATAATTAAGTTGTAAATTGTTAAAAGATAAATATTTCACTTAAAATTCAACTAGAAATTTGATTACTTCTATATTTTGTCAAGTGTTGAAAAAATATTAATTTTAGAAAATGCTACTAAATTGTTCTAAAAAATTTATTTATGCTGATTTTATAATTATCTGTCAATCATTTTGGCCAAAGAAAAATCATAATTTAAATTTGTTTTTAAATTTTATAACAACATTAATCATGATATTTTTTTTTTAAACTAAAATGATCTTATCTAGATCAAAAGAACCACAAGCATATTTAAGNATTTTATAATTATCTGCCAATCATTTTGGCTAAAGAAAAATCATATTTTAAATTGTTTTAAAATTTTGTAACAATATTAATCATGATATTTTTTTATACTAAAATGATCTTATCTAGATCAAAAGAACCACAAGCATATTTAAGAAATAATAAATATCATGTAATTAGCTCAACTAATAAGGTTGTAAAATCAAAAAAAGAGATAAATAATAAATCCAACCAATAAGATTGTAAGACTGTAAATATACTTCAACCACAATGGATAAATTTTTTTAAAACAAAAAAAAAAAAAACCAATGCTTAAATTTTTTTTTTTTAAAAAAAGTACTGTTTTAAAGCCCAAAATGCCCAATACTTAAAATAAAAAACAGGCCCAATACAACACCCTTCATCTTCCTCTTCTTCCCTGGTGTACACCCCTTCATCTTCTTCTTCTTCCTTGGAGTTTCTGGATCTGCAACACTACAACAATGGCGGCAACAGTTCAATTGGTTCCACCCCTGGTTGTGTCCGGTCGCAATTTGCTATGTCCGACCCGTATTTCATACCCATGTCGTGTCGACAGGGTATGCCGGCCAAAAAGAAGGGTCCGAGCATC
Source organism: Fraxinus sp. D2006-0159 (assembly GCA_903798375.1). Lineage (NCBI taxonomy): Eukaryota > Viridiplantae > Streptophyta > Magnoliopsida > Lamiales > Oleaceae > Fraxinus > Fraxinus sp. D2006-0159. Next base: position 13,562 of record CAIGRQ010049965.1, read on the forward strand.
ACAGGACTGGCCCACAGATATCAATTGATATTGAAGGACCTTTGTTTTAAAATCCCTTTTTGTTTCAGTTAATAAAATAGCATGACGTAAACACTAAAAGGTAGCAACTTCTTGTACTGTATGTCACCATTATAGAACCACAGAGACAGAAGATTTTCACCTAAAAAATCCACCCACCCCTCCCTGAAACAAAGACGTAGCAACACAGGCATGAGAAAGAGAGAGATAGGGGGGGGGGCGATGAGGAGGACATCAATATAGATTCTAAATAAGATCTATTTGGAATGTAAATGTACATGGACCTCAGTGAGATAAAGAAGTTACAATCAGCTACTGAAACATCCAGACCATGGAATTAATCTCCTGAAAAATCATTCTTGAGTAACTACTGTGTGATCATGAAGTTCAAAACTCGATTGGGTTTTACTTAACTCCACGGACAGGTTCCTTATAAGGTTAACAGATTCCACAGTGGCACAGTAAATTGTTCCAGCACAGGGCATATCAATACTGGAATTTCTAGAGGTAAGTTACTTTTGCAGAACAAACAAGCTTGATTTGGCATTTCCTAGGAGAAAAAAATTCTGCCAAAAATAGTGCATTTGATTGACATGAGCAGACATTTCCATATAACAGGACATTCAACTGTGCAAAATCAGAATAATGTATCTATGGATGGAGAACCCATCATACAAAATAATCCAGTATTTCCCTGCCTAGATATAAGACTTTTAATTCATCAAGAACAAGTCGCAATAAGTGTGGAAGAGACTGTCTATGGATTAATTTTCTACAAGAAACGAGAACTCCTAGACTAGGAACATTGACCCAGATTATGCTAAGCACTGAAAACGAAACATTAAATGGGCTCCAACAAGTTTGACAAAACCATATACATTTTAGTAACTTCATTGCAGTATCACAGTATTATGAAATGAAAATGGAAGTAACTATTTTCCTGAAGATAACTAAGCTATAATACCTGGGAACTTAAATGATGGAAAAAAAGGACGTACCTCCCAGTCGGTACAAACTGGAAGCATGCGCTTTAAGTTACTGCACTGAGCTGCATATACTGCTGCTTCATATTTCCCACCATCTTGCTCGGCAATTTTCTTCAATAAAATGAGAAACAAGAGTAATTCACACATAGTAATAAATATAAGATTCCCAGCATACATCACTTCATAAAAACTCAGGAAGATTACAATTTATAAAGCAAAGTGCATGATATTTAAAGCTTGAATAAAGGAAAGAATGGCAGGTTTCCTAAAGAATTGCAAACATGCAAACTATATTGACATAAGGAAAAAGGATAGCAGGGAAGCGTGAATTCAATATTTACAAAAATACTAAATAATAAAAAAGAGCTCATTCATTGTTTTCTATTTCCCTAATTCTGATGCACAAGCCATAAGTCAAGAAACCTATTTGACTTTCTCAGGTTCTCCATACTTACTTCTGATGCACAATAGGAAGCCCATTTCCAAAGATGCCACTGGCGACCAATTCCACTTTCCAGTTCAATCGCCTGCAGCATTCTGTTCTTGCCATTTTTCTCAAGGGCTTCAATAGATGGGAACAGATTGGATCCCCCAAAGGGACATAGAGTTGCAGCCCTCCATGGCTGCGCAAGCAAATGCTTATTTCAGAACACAAGGAAATCCTTTTTTTGGTAATATTCCCAGAAGCATAAAAGAATGAAAACTGAACAGTCTTACACATCTCGACCGATCCCCTAACCTGTCCAGCAGACCGGCAAAGACTGCATGCCTCTTCCAGTCTTCCGGCCCTCAACAGAATCCAGACATCTTCTAGAAGAGATTCATCTTGTTTCTGTCACACATAAAAGATAGTTCTAATATATTAATATGAATATGTACAAGTAACAAATGTTATATAAGTATATATGAATTTGCAAAGTAACATCATACACCATAATTAGCATCAGCATTCATTTCTTTATATTTGGAAATAAGAAATGATTGCCGCAGGTTATGTCGGAGAGTTATAAGAAAGCAAAGTCGGGAAAGATGTCCAACAAGAAGCNCATAATTAGCATCAGCATTCATTTCTTTATATTTGGAAATAAGAAATGATTGCCGCAGGTTATGTCGGAGAGTTATAAGAAAGCAAAGTCGGGAAAGATGTCCAACAAGAAGCAAGAAAAGAGTAGGAACAGAGAAAAATGCAGAACCATGCTTCAAAGAAAAAGACAACCCAAGACGAAGAATTGAGTTGAGACAAATCATAATCCACAAATGGACTGGGTTACCTATCAGCAAAATCCTGTGTGATGCATCTGTACAGATATGCAAGAGGTGAAAAAATAAAATTGTATCCCGGATGACCCATCCTGAATAGGCTAAAACGGCTGATAGACGCACCACAAGTGCACTCACTCCTATCCACCCCGGCAAACACAAAAAAAAAAAAAAAAAAAAAAAAAAAAAAAAAAGAAAACACCATCCCCCCCC